>CAUYON010199888.1:0-82530 GCA_963573935.1 Arctocebus calabarensis
ATCCAGCCCAGGCCCCCCAAACAACAATGACGGCAGCAACCAAAAAATGGCTGGGCGTTGTGGCAGGCGCCTGTGGTCCCAGCTACTTGGGAGGCGGAGGCAAGAGACTCGCTTGAGCCCAGGAATTGGAGGTTGCTGTGAACTGTAATGCCACAGCACTCTATCCAGGGTGACAGCTTGAGGCTCTGTCTCAAAAAAAAAAAGTCATACATTCTTTGTAACATACTCATCTCCAGGGAAAGAACTGTCACTGCTTCCTTCTCTGGGTACAAGAGTACTTATGGCTAGCTTCTGATAGCTCATATTTATTGATGATTATTGATTTCATGTTTACTTTCACAGAATAAGCTGTCTGGCAGCTTACGCACCTGTAATCAAAGCATGCTTTGTCCTCACTGCCTGTCAGAATCTCTCTACTTAGAAGTTCTTTTTCCCCAATTAATTTGTGATCTCTGGCAACCTGCAGCTGTTCAAGGTCAGGTGACACTCAAAAGATTTCCTGGCCACTGCCCAGGGACTCTCCTGAGGAAACCAGCTCTGCGTGTGAGCACCAGCGCCAGGGTGGGTGTTGCACTGTAATGGCACTAACCTTGTTACACTTTCTGCTGAGACAAAAATGAGGCATTTCCACATATGACGTAAATTTAGGGGAATCTGCATAAGCAGCACTCTGTCCACTAAATCCACTGCAAATGTTTTCCTGCAAGTAAGTTTCCAGGACCCAAGAACGTGTACCAAAGTTATCTGTCTGGGATAAGATTATTTCCTGGTCAAAGTTAGAACAAATCCTCCTAGTCTGAGTTAAAGGCAATTATTCAGAGGTTCTGCGAGAGGAGGCAAAAGATAGATGAAACCTCTACTGGAACATCACCTGTTACGTGTGAATTTGCTTTCCTAGCACACACCAAGATAAGTACATGGCCCTTCTTGACTAAGAGCTTTCATAAACTGAGCGAGTCATTACCCATTAAAGCAACCACACAGCCTGGTTCATTCAGACCATAAAAACAAAGCTCAGAGACAGCCACTGCTGCCCTGGTTGAAGCTTCAGCCTTTGTTTAATATAAATCATTTTTCTTTCTTGAAATACCATTGTCAGTTCAAGCTTTTAAACCTAGAAGTGAGAAATGCTCCTTTGCCTCAAGAGGGAAAGCCGTTGTTCCCCAGTTGAGGTGCTCACATTGCTTGCAGAGTCAAGAGCACTGAAGAGTCACAGGAACCTGCATTTGAAACCAATTACACACCCGCACACACAATTATACGTGGCTACAAAATTGCATGAAATTGGTTTCATATGGATGCTCAATTCACCAGTCTCCTTCCCAGGCTGAGATAATAAAGATCTCTTTTAAAAACCAGTTTTGGTTTTTTTCAAACTGGAGGCATTTTTTTTTTCAAATGCATCACTGCTAGTCTATTTGGTGCAGAAGTGGATGTTTATGCAGTAAGTTCTGCTCTTAGCATCCCATCCCCCTTCCATAGTACCCGGCACACCTTGACCTGGACTGCCCCGGCTCAAGTCCGGTGGGCTGTGCATATTCTGCCCTTAGCACCTGCAGGCCTGGGCTGCAGTGAACTTGCTACTGGCTTAGACTCAGGAGCCTTCACTGCTTCTAAACGTAGCCCCAAGATACATTATCTGCAACAGGCCACTTTGAGGGAAGGGTATGTTTTGCACCATTATGTCTAGAGCAATCATTTTCAACCTTTTTTCTTTAATCTCATGGCACATTTGAACCTATAGTTACACTTCCATAGCACACTTAAATTATGTTGATCCCAAAAAAGTAAAAATAAGAATACACTTACTGTGCTTTGAACATCTTTTGAAAATAATTTAATTAATGGTCTTTAAAAAACATTGCAGCACACCTAAGATCCTCTCGGGGCACACCAGTGTGCCACAGCGTGCCAGTCAGAGATCACTGGTCTAGAGAAATAGATCTGTCAGAGCATCTGCTGGCCTTACGTAACATGTCATCGGCACTCCCTGCAAACGCACTAGGATTTCAGACCCCAGGGTGCTCAAGCTACTTGATGGCCCCCCCACAAAATATGATGGGACACTCGCCCTCCCCACACCAGCTTTAAGTCCTGAGCCAGGGCTCTGCCACTCACGGCTCAGCCATCATCTTAGCTCCGGTGGCTGTGGGAGGGCTGTTGCATCCTTGGACTCCCAAACAGGTGCTCCAAAGCTCCTCCATAGCCAGCTGTATCTGTGCGTCAGCCTTCCTCTTCCCCGGCTCTCTGGACCAACTGACACAAGGGAGTGGAGGGTGATGTTCATTTTCAACGATGTAGAGTAACCCTCCTTGATCAGGTGCCTTCCTAGGTGAAAGCAGTGTGTGTGTGTCTGTCTTGTCTGCAAGGGTAGCTCTGTGGGACAGGATCTGGAATGTGGAATTTTCCAGCATTGAGTAGCTCTCCATGAAAAGTCCATATAAAGCCCATAAAGGGGCTTATCCCAGATTCCTCCTCTTGAGAACAGAAGAAACTGATGGTTTGTATTTGCCCATCCCCAAGTTGTATATCGAGGAATCCAACCTAAGACTAAAGAACACCCTGAGATGAACTGGTTCTGAACCCCGGGAAAGACCTGAGTATCCCTCACAGACAGACAGCCCGCTGTGGCTAGGTTTGCACATCCTACAACCCTGTGGTTTTTGTTCCTTCTTAAGATGGTCTTTTATTTTGCCGCTGATTCAGGTATTGTTGTTTCACGACCAAAATTATGGAATTCACTACGAATACACCGTTCCTGTAAACTATACTGCTGAAAATCAGAGTGAGCCTGAAAAGCCACAGGACTCTTTGTTTATCTGGACCCACAGCGGCTGGGAGGGGTGCAGCGTGCAGTGTGGAGGAGGTGAGCAGTGGGGCCAAGCTCACTGGGCGTGGGGGTTGCTAAAGGAAGGAGAAGTGAACTGGGGCCTTCTGTGGCCAGTACGCAGAATGTGGGGAATAGGTGATACGTATTTCCACAGGAATTTAACCACACCCCAGCCTCAGTCTCTCTGAAGAGTGCTAGGACAGAGGCTTCCCAGATCCCACCTAGAGTTGTACCCGTCCTGCTGTGTCTCCTGTGACCCAGGGCCTCCAACTCTGACCCATGGGTGAAGGTTTGGCCAATGTACGGCCACCTCATGCAAATAAGAGATGGGTGGACCATGGAAATGAACAGAATAGACCTTCAGTGGTTGCCACTTGGTGGAAAGACACCAGATGTCACTGCCCCTTCCCAAATTCCTTCCCCTCTTAGCTCCAGTAACCCCCCTGCAGGTCACAGTGGAGAAGAATTCTGAGCATGAGTCCTGACCCCACAGCGTCCTGCCGTCCCTCACCACACGACTTCCCACTCTGCACCTGAACTTTCTCACCTCTGGTCCAAGCCGATCAGCCCTCATGCCCTCAGAAGGAGCTGTAGGATGAGCCAAAGAAACTGTCATACTGCAAAAGTCAGTACGGACGAAGGGCACCACATTTACTGCAGTGTCGCTCAGGAGGAGCAGGGGAAGCCGTTCTCAACTCTCAGGCAGCAGCTCCCCAGTGCAAGGTTGTTTGTCATCCTGACAGGGCACACGGCAGGGGCATGGGAAATGGCACCCAGGCTGGGTGGACTTTGGTGGACACGGAGTTAGGACAGAAGGGTGACCTAACCTGAGCACAGCCTCAGCCACCCACAATCCTGAGCTGCTATTGACTGCTCAGATGACGTTTGCCAGCTATCCAATGTGTAAAAGATTGTTTGTGGTTGAAGCGTTCACCCCACTGAGCCCAGCAGGGCCTGCAGTGAACACCTTCCCTTCCTGTACGCCTCAGCCAGCTGCCCTCGCTCCACGTTCTCAGCCTCCTGTGGCGGCGGGGAGAGCCTCCAGGTGCCACCATCAGTCCTACCATCCTCCACCCTGCCCCTCTTCCTGAGGGCCCCCCTTTCCTCAGCCCTTCTGTGTGCTGATGGCCTCCCAACCTCCAAGTCTACCCAGCACCTGTGTCTGTAACCAGACTTTTCTTTTGTAGCAACTTGTTGCAAATGAAGCACAGCCCAGAAGAAACAGGTTGCAGACTGTCCTTGGTGAGTGGCGGGGCACATGTTCTGCCCTTGCTGCTGCTGGTGGCCGCCCCGTTATGAGGCTGATGACTTCCAGCTCCCAGATGCGGTCAGCAGACCTGCCCCTGATGCTGGAAGTGGCCTGTGCCTTGTACTCACACGGGGTGCAGCGGGGGGCAGTAGGAACTGATGGTATAGTTCAGGGCTCTCCCTGTGAGTCATTCCTACATGACACAGTCCTCAGGAGACAGACCCAGCAAGAGTCCAGATATTAGCAGTTGCACTTGACTCCCTATTCATCTTTTATTGTCATCCCTCCCAAATAACAACAGGCTTGCGGCCTGCCAGTTCTGCTTTAAACAGCACATGTATCAGTGGACTTAACCATCACTGAAGCACCCCTAAGGTGCAGCAAAGTTAAGCCAATCAGCTGCCTTGAGGAAACTGAGGCACAGAAGCATGTGGCCAACTATTGATACTGTGGTCACTGTAATGCTGTTAGTGATAGAGCCACGACTCCAGCCCAGACAGCCTAGTTTCAGAGGCCACCCTCTTAACTCCCAATCATTCAGCCTCCCTGACAAAGGCATGGCCACACAGTGTGGGGTACACCTGCAGAAGGGCTGTCTCCAGCTGGGGTAAGAGTGCGCGGAGCTTCCCAAGGGCAGGTGATGCTTGGGCATGGGTCCCCGTCTGCTGGTGAACAAGTTCAGATTGGCTCTGGAGTGCCTGTCTGTAGGAGAGAGGTCTGTGTGTCCCCAGCAAGCAGGAATTCTGTAACAGGTGGCCAGGCTCTCTGGCAGGGGCTGAGGTGCCAATATTTAATTGACACAGGATCCCCATAGACTTTAAATATCACATGAGTAGGGATCAGCAGTCTTTGGTGGAAATTGAAGACCCAAAGGCAGACGTCTGGCCTCAGGGAATCCCGCGTCATCCAAGAACACAGCAGATCTGAGGTGCTCGTTCTGGCATTTTTCTCCCTCCCCACACTGCCCCTGCCATTTTTTTACACACCCTTATCCCTAAGATTACAGTTTCTCTCTCTGACACCTGACCAACAGCGACACATACGCGCTTCTTCGTAAGATGGAGATGTGGCCATTCCAGGAGTGTGTGGCCACAGCCCTCAGCGCACTGTGGTTTGGCTTTCAGGAGAACGCAGAACCATCGTATCGTGCACACGGATTGTTACCAAGACCACAACTCTGGTGAATGACAGTGACTGCCCCCAAGCAAGCCGCCCAGAGCCCCAGGTCCGAAGGTGTAACTCACATCCCTGCCAGTCACGGTAAGGAGCCGTCTTCGGTAGCTAGCATCCAACCAGTGGTCTGAGAATGGCGAATGGGGACACACAATGCCATGGGACCCGCTGTGTCATGTTCTGTTATGCTGCCAAATGATTCTGTTTGCTCCAGGCACTGAATGTCTAGCTACAAAGCCAGAACTCTGATGGATATATAGTCTTAGCTGGAAGGCATCCTAGAGGAAGCAGTAACAGCTCACGAAGAAAAAGTAGACATTACCAACCACTTTTAACCCAACCCATTGGTGCCCCCAAATTACTTTGTCTTGGAGGAAAAGGAAATAAATGTTACAGTGTGAGTGCCCAGGAGTTAATGTGCATACAGGTTAATATTTGTGGTTGACCTGTTTCCATGGCTGGACGTAAGACCGATGAGTGCGGACCTCGGGATTTGTCATTTGGAATCCATCAGAACTTCTGTCTCAGCCCCAGCTTTCACGGCCATGCTACTCATGTGCTCTGGAGGGAACTTCCCTGGGGTGTCAGCTGAGATGCATGGTGTGAGGCTGTGAAATGTGTTCATCAGTGAAGCCTCCTTTTGCTAGTTGTTTTAGTGGGACTTTGCAGTGCTGGGATTCTGTCACATTGTGTCATGTCACCCCCTTGGCCTCTCCTGATGTGGTTCTATGAACAGTGCTAAGGCACATCTACTTTGTCTAACTGGGACAAAGCAGTTGCTATTTCAGTTTTTCAGGTTTCTTAACTCAGTTTGCTTCACTTCTTCCCTGGTGCAGAAACTCCACAAAGCATTTGGCGATCGTACCAGCCCCCTTTGGTTTGTCAAACACTTAAAATATATTTGAGAGACAGAGAGAGACAAGAGAGAAGGCAAGAAGGTGAGACTGGTTCCAGTGCGTTCACGTGCTCCCTGGCAAATTAAGAATGACATTCTTCCCTAGTGCTGATGGCCGTAAGGGTGAGCTCAGTGCAGAAAGTCTTGGGCATCTTGGGAAGGAAGGATCATCTTGCCTCTGTAAAGCCTCAAGGATCCAGCCAAAGATGGCCTGGCCCTGACAGGGAGATTAAAAAATAGGATGAGTCACACTAGGGGAGGGGAGGTCAGTGTGGGCTCAAGGGCATGGGTGAGCAGAAGAGGGCTTAGGGTCGCATTCAAGAATCTTATTTTAAAATCAGTTATATTTTCAAACTATTTTAGCATCCAAAATTTTTAAATATTTTCACTGTTTATTCATTCATGTGAATGAATGAAGGGATCTCACTTTATCACCCAGTCTTGAGTACGGTAGCATCCTCATAGTTCACAGCAACCTCAGACTCCTGGGTTCAAGGGATCCTCCTGCCTCAGACTTATGAGTAGCTGGGACTACAGGTGCACCACCACGCCCAGCTAATTTTTTTTTTTTTGGAGAGATGGGCTCTCACTATTGCCCAGTGTGGTCTTGAAGTCTTGGCCTCAAGCAGTCTTTCTGCCTCAGTCTCTCAAAGTGCTAGAATTATAGGTACGTGCCATTTTTATTTTTGTTATACACTGTAATTCCTAAAAAGTAGAAAGTTAAAGCTAATAACAATGAAGGATGTTCTGAGATTCTGCATGTTAAAACCAAACTCAAGTTCAAGTTCTATCTGTATAGCTTAATCTTAATCTTCATACCATTTAAAAAGTACTATGTTAACATAAAAAGAAAGAAATATCATAATTATAAACATCAAAAATCAAATTGTAGGAAATTTCAGTATTAATAAGTGACATTATCCAAGAAGACCTGGATAACATTTAACTGAACTGTATTCTTATTTATTAAGCTTTTTATTTAAGTTTTTCTTTTCTGCAAAACCTTTTTTTCTATTTTAAAACAGGAAAGTTCTTTATTATACATGAGGCAGGAGACAGAATAACTTATTTTTAAATAAGCCCTACAAATTAATGCATGCATATTAATAGATGCATCATTTTTGAAGGTGCTTTTTAATGTAATTTTTGACATTATTTATTTATTGTGTTTCTATTTCAGATTAATATGAAGGTAAAATGATTAGGTTACATTGTTTGCATTTCTAAGGTAAAGTTCAAGTTGTAGTTAGCCCTTCATCCAGGGGGTGTGCTATCTACCCTCACACTGTGCCATTAGTTGAGAGCACAACAATCCCCTTCCTCCTCCATCACTTAAATATACAGGGTGGACATAAAATTCATTTGCAATTTAAAATAGTTGAATATAGTAGGTTGCACACAAACTTTATGGACACCCTGTACTTATGTTTTCCTTTCATGTGGGTGTATAGTTGCTTATATATTGGTTCATATTAAGATTGAGTACATTGGATACTTGCTTTTCCATTCTTATGTTACTTTACTAAGGAGAATGTGGTTCAACTCCATCCAGGTAAATACAAAAGATATAAAGTAACCATCTTTTCTTATGGCTGAATAGTGGTCTGCGTAGCCACCGTTTGTTAATCCATTCATGGTTTGATGAGCACGTAGGTTGCTCCCACATCTTGGCAATTGTGAATTGTCCTGCAGTAAACATTCTAGTGCAAATATCCTTGTGATAAAATGATTGTTTTTCTTCTAGATACTTATTTAATTTTTTTAATTGACAAATAATTGTGCATCTTCATGGAGGACATAGTAATGTTTTAATACATGTAATGAATAGGGATCAGATCAAGGTAATTAATATATATCTATCATCTCAAACATTCATCATTTCTTAATGTTGAGAACATTCAGTATCCTTCTTGTAGCTATTTGAAACAGTCATCCCGCAGTGGTAAGAACACTAGAACTTATGTATCTTTCTATGGCTTTGTGTCCTTTAACAAATCTCCCATTACCCCTTCCTTCCAAATCTTTTTAAAACTTTTGCACAGAAACCAAATCAATTAAATGAAATATATGAGGCAAGAGCTGCTGTGATTGAATTGAGACACACACATGTGGGAAAACTAGTCCACTCCACTTTCTCCTCCTCTTACCAAAGGTCTGTGGGACTCTGAGGAACAAAGTTTAAAAACTGCCAGTCATGGGTTCTGCTTCCTGTAGTAATGTAGCTAATATTAGACCAACCCTCCTGTAGATAAAAATTATGAACTCTGGAGAAAAAGCAACTATTTAAAAGCTAAAAAGCATCGGAGAAAAGCAGAGAAATGGAAAAATAGGCTAGTGGTACTGAAAATGAATTTCCCATCTTGACAGCTTTTCAGCTGAATGGAGGTCCTAGGACCCCAGGGATTGACTAAAACACCAGTAAATACCTCCTACCGCTGGGTGGAGCCATCAGAGAAGAATGTTCAGGGCAACCCTAGAAGGTAGAAACTGAGGAAGAAAAATCCCAGAAGGCAGAGAGCCGCAGAGGAAGACTTCCAAATTCTGCATATAGAGAGGATGCCAAAAAAATGTTTGCCCATTTTACGAAAGTTAAAAAACTGTATTAAAATTGTAATACTCAAGTCACATTTGACTTCTGCAATTAAAAGAGGTGCTCAAACATGACTTGTATTCCTATTTTGTTATTGGTACATATTGAACATTATAATTGTAATGTAATTTTTTTCTTTCTTAAAATGTGTATATGTATTTTTTGGCACCCTCTGTATCTTTGGTCCAAATCTCTAAGACAAGTAGGGCAGATTCCATATAGCACACCTAAGGCTAGCAGCAAAATAGAAAAGAATAGAATAGAATAACAGAATAGAAAAGAAAACAAAGATGACTTGGCACTGGCTTTAGTGTAACAGAGAAATTTTATTTAAGAACAAAGAGAAAGCTTAGAGCACTTCCAAAGAGAGCTGGAAGTGGGCTCCTCTCATGAAAGGGAAGAAAGGACAGATGCACAAAGGCCGCCTAGAGGTATCAATAGCCTCTTTTTCTGTGTTTGTGCCTGCAGACATTAGTGCCCTTTTCTTTTGGTCATTCATTATTGTCCTTTCCCATTGGTCATCGATTACCTAGGTTGCCTCATACCCACATTCTTTTCCCCTTTTGGGGGCAAGAATTACAGAGCGCTGACACACTGTTCCCATAATGTTTCTAGGTACCCTCCAGACTTCCTTGTTCAACAGGCCAGGCTTTTCTCTCACCACCCCCTTCAAGCCCCTTTCTCTGTCCCTTCTCAAAATTCATCTGTTTCTTTTTATTATTTTAATGTAGCTACTAGAAAATTCAATGACATGCGCTGCCGACATTTCATTGCTGTTGAACAGTGCTGCCGTTGATTAACATCATTCACAACGCTCAGGATACAATCCAAATTCCTAGTCTTACAAAGAAACAGACTTGGGAAAGAAGCCTGTTAGTGGGGACTGACCCAAGATGACACAAATGTTGGAATTAGAAGACAAGAATTTTAAAGCAGCTATTGTAACTGTAAAGACATAGCGGAAACTATGCTTATGGTCACTGAACACACAGGAGATCTCAGCAGAAAAAAGGAAACACTCCAAAATACAAAATGTTGTTATGAAATGGGGCTGGATTTTATTGAATGCTTTTTCTGCATCTACTGATGTAATCTTACAGTCTGTATTTTTGTTCTGAATTTTCTTTTATTACCTAATTGTTGAGTTACTCTTATTCTACAAGCATTCAGCACAGCCCTGACACATAGTATGCCTTCAGTAAATTCATCCATTCAACATGGATTCACTGAGCACCTTTCCATTCACCAGGCACTGTTCTGGGTTCTAAGAAATTTAGAGTGAGAAAGACAGATAAGGTCTTTGCTCTCATGTAATTTAATAAATATTAGGTTTCTCCCTCCACAAGACTTTTTTTTCTATCTTGCTCCTTCCATTTCCCTTCTGCCTGTAAAATCATGTGAATCAGACTTAAAGAATGAGTGGAATTTCCATAAACAGAGGAGAAAATTTAAATTGATAAAGGAGAAACTGGCTCGGCGCCTGTGGCTCAACGGGCTAAGGCACCAGCCATGTACACCTGAGCTGGCGGGTTCGAATCCAGCCTTGGCCTGCCAAACAACAATGACAGCTGCAACCAAAAAAAAAAAAAAAATGGCCTGGCGTTGTGGCGGGCGCCTGTAGTCCCAGCTACTTGGGAGGCAGAGGCAGGAGACTCACTTGAGCCCAGGATTAAGCTCCAGAATTGGAGGTTGCTGTGAGCACGGCACTCTGTCCAGGGTGACAGCTTGAGGCTCTGTCTCAAAAAAAAAAATTGATAGAAGAGAAAGTAACACCTATACTTTACCTTACAGCCTGGGAAAGAAATGCCTGGATGAAATGCCTGGACTACTGCTCCAGGCTGCTTTTATTTTTTTGTTTGTTTATTCTGAACCATCTGAGCTCCTATTGTTTCTTAAAATGGACACATGAAAATGAAGTGCCGTGACTCATCAAAAAGTATTTATTGTTTAGCTAAAGAAATATATGATCTGATAACAGATTTTAAACTTCTTGTGAATTCTAACAAGATATAAGGGCTGTCCAGAAAATATGCAGCCATGTAATATGAAAAATAGCATTAACAACGGCTGGATACTTTCTGAGCAGGCCTCATAGACACATACAGGTTCATACATACATGCACACCTACATAAATGTATATACACACAATATATGTATCTATGTATATCCTATGTACAGTAGCCCCCCCATCTATGTTTTCACTTTCTATAGTTTCAGTTACCCATAGTATAACCATGGCCCCAAAATATTAAATGAAAATTTTCAGAAATAAGCAATTCATGAGTTTTAACTTGCATTCCATTCTGAATAGCGTGATGAGATCACCTTGGATGGGAATCACCCCTTTGTCTAGCAGAGCCACAATGTTCACGCTCCTAATGGTCAGTCACTTAGTAGCCATCTCGGCTATATTATATCACAGCACCTATTTCCAAGCAATCCTTACTTTACTTAATAATGGTCTCAAAATACAAGAATTGTGATGCTGGAAATTCAGATACGCTAAGGACAAGCTGTAAAATGCTTCCTTCGTAAGTGAAAAGGTAAAGGAAAAAATGCCATATGCTGAGGGTGCTGAGATCTACAATAAAAACAAATTTCTTCTATCCATGAAATTGTGAAGGAGGAAAAAGAAATTCATGCATGATATATAGAGGGTTCAATACTCTCTCCAGTTTTAGGCAGCTACTGGAGGTCTGGAATGTGTCCTTCACAGATAGGGAGGACTACTGTACAGCTATTGTAAATGTACATATTTGGATAATAAAATTTAAGTTATTACATAGCATGTTCTAGTTGTCATCCCCCTTCAGAAGAACCTATATTTATATGGGCTCAGGCTAGTAAGTGAAGAAAAGTGATGGATTTGACCTCAAAAAATGAGTGCTAGAAAGTAAGAGGGAGATAGAACACAAAAGCAAACACTGTGCTTGGGTGAGGGGGTGGTGTTTCAGATGGCGTGGGTATGAATGGAGGACAGAGCCTGGAACCGGGAAGAAGAGCCCAAGAATCCAGTGCATGAGTTCTATTAAGAAGCCAAAATGCAACTATTGTAGCACCCAGCAACAAGTCAAAGAGTCTTTCTGTATTGTTACTCTTTGACCCTAAAATGCCAGGAGATGTTGTCTTTTTCTCTCTTATATATTTCTTTACTTCTCCTGCTCTCTGTTTAATTTTCTTCAGCCCTCTTTCTCCACTGAGTTCCTGACAGTTTTCTTTGCCTTCCCAACTGGACGCCATTAGCACCTCTTTATTCTGATCCTGCGCCTAGCTCAGTGGATACTTCTCCCAAACCCTGCGGAAACCATATGGAAGCTGGAATGTGACACTCAAGACAGATGGTCTCTCCCCAGCATCTTGAACCCTAGCACAAAACATCAACAAACCTGGACCTGATACTGGCAGGCAAAAAAGAAATCACAGATCAGCTCAGCTGTTATGACTATGGCCAGCAGCCTTCACCTTGCTGACCACAGTCTGCAGGGAAGAGGCCTCACCATCATTTGATGTCCAAAGAGGAACACGGCGTGCCAGCTCCCCACAGCCCAGCCCCTAGATGGTCCTGGATCAGGAGTTGGGAACTAACAATGAAATAGACTCCTACTAGAGCACAGAGCTCATGCTTTATCCAGATTTAACATTTTTGCAGTCTTTTAGAGCCTATTAGCCACTTACAAAGGCCAGTCCAAGTTATTAGATATTTCCCTATAGTATTTATTTGAATTTCTTCCCAGCCAGTACATGCTGTACTGTATATTGAATTAGGGTGATTCAGAAAAGAATATTCAACATCTTACTGGCAGATGAATTGAATAGTAATCTGTAAGGAAGTGTATTTGGTTTTTAAATTTGTCATAACCAGGATAGCCTTATTTGGTGTTAAAATTGAAACCCGATTTTTTCTTTATTAAAGCATGTTCTGAGAGAGAGAGAGAGAGAGATACCATGACTTAAGAATGCAGCCTTGAGGCTCGGCACCTGTGGCTCAGCGGGCTAAGGCGCCAGTCACCTGAGCTGGTGGGTTCGAATCCAGCCCGGGCCCACCAAACAACAATGATGGCTGCAACCAAAAGGTGGCCAGGCATTGTGGCGGACGCCTGTAGTCCCAGCTACTTGGGAGGCTGAGGCAGGAGACTCAATTGGAGGTTGCTGTGAGCTGTGATGTCACAGCACTCTATCCAGGGTGACAGCCTGAGGCTCTGTCTCAAAAAAAAAGAATGCAGTCTTGAACATGTGGATCATTAGCTACAGCCACAATCTGAAAAGATACTACTGTTTAATCTATTTGTTGCTAGTCTAAAACTTAAAACTTTTCTTTCCCAATCTCCTCTAAAATAGGTAGATCTAGTTGAAATTACTACCTTTGTCTACTGCATGCCTCACTGATGCTATGTGAGTGGGTAGCAAAAATTTACATTAGTTGAATCCTAGAACTTCTTTCTGATATTACTCAAATTTGTAGGACCTCACCTGTATTAAATTAAATGGTAATTTTTTTTTAAATGGTAAATTTTTGAAGCTTTTTCTTAGCTAAGCTAGGAAACATTCAAGATGGAGGAAGAGAAAGCATTTTCAGACTTGTTTTTGTTTTTGTTTTTGGATCATTTGAACATCCTTCCCTTTGATTTTTAAGGAGAAGAGAATTTCTAGATGCCAGGCTCACAGGTGACAGGACTTACCCCTCTGGGAAATGTTTTACTTGCCTATCAAAAGAGAGCCTTCTCTCTTTCTGGCTTTTTTGAGTAATTAAATATAAAGACCAGCAAGTGCTTGATGTTTTTATTTGAATTTTTATGTCATGATTACAAGAAAGGAAAAGTGAAGGGAAAAGGTGAAATTCAATTTGAGGAATACTTAAAAAAAACCAGGATTACAAAGTGATCTATCAGAATTGGAAAGAAGCTATGTGCTTTCCAGGTTCTGGAAGAAACATCAGACCATAGAAGAAATGAGTCAACAGTGAATGCAACAATGGAAGGATTCCTAACTTGTGAAATTTCTAGGGAGATTTCAGAAATAAGCTTCTATACATGCATGGTGGCTGCTTCTCAGAGTGATCCTTTCCCTGTGGGGTCTAAGAAGGTCATTCTTGGTAGCGTTCTGTTTTGGCTGACTCTCTTATAGGAATGAACAGTCTGCCAATAGGGAAGGATCATTCTTTCATCTTTAAAAGTGTACATTTATATACAAACAGCACTGAAAGTAAAAGAATGGAAAAAGGTATATTATACAAACAAAAAACTTAAGAAAGTAGGAGTGCTATACTAATATCAGACAAAACAGATATTTTTTAACTGTTCCTAGAGAAAAAAATTAAATGTTCCTAGAGATGCAGACATTTTGTAGTGCTAAAGAAACAATATCAGGAAGATAGGACAACTATAAACATATATGCACCTAACCACAAAGTCCTAAAATACATAGAGCAAAACTGACAGAAAAGGAGAGAGAAATACACAATTTAACAATAAAGCCAGAAACTTTCAATCATGGATTTTAAAAACAGATGAAAACCTACCTAGTGGGTAATGAACACTCTCTGGGTGCCAGGCACACGGATAGCCCCGACTCAACCATTATTACAAAGTGATCCGTGTACCCCAAAACATGGAATATTTTTAAATTAAAAAAAATTTTTAAATTAAGTAGATAACAAAGAAATAGAAGACTTAAAAAATAAACTATGCACATAACTAGATCTAATAGATACCTAGAGAAAGCCCTACCTAACAACATCAGAATATACATTCTTTTCAAACACACTTAGAACATTCTTCAGGATAGAACATGTTAGGCCATTAACCAAACCTAAAACGTATAGAAATGATACAAAGTATATTCTCTGACCACATGGTATGAAAGAGAAATAAACTTAAGAAACTCGCAAATATGTAGAAATTAAACAATATACTTCCTTAATAACCCATGAGTCAAAGAGAAATCACAAAGGAAACTAAAGTCTATTTTGAAATTAATGAAAATGGAGGCACAACATATCAAAACTCAAGGAACTCAAACAAATCAACAGGAAAAAACAATCCTATTAAAATGTAGGCAAAAGACATGAATAAACATTTCTCCAAGGAAGGAAGGCAGACAGCCAACAAATATATGGAAAATGCTCCACATCACTAGCCATCAGAGAAACGCAAATCACAACCACAATCATCTTACCTCAGTCAGAATGGCTTTTAATAAAAAGACAAAAAATGGCAGATGTTGGGGAAGATGCAGAGAAAAGAGAACTCTTACACACTGTTGGTAGAATGTAAACTAGTATACTAGCCACTACAGAAAACCATAAAGAGATTTCTTAAAAAAACTAAAAATAGAACTACCATTTGATCCAGTAGTCCCACCACTGGATATCTACCCAAAGGAAAATGAATTAGTGTATCGAAGAAATACCTGGACTCACATGTTGATTGCAGTACCGTTCACAAAAGCAAAGACACAGAATCAACCTAAGTGCCCAACAGTGAATGAAACAGGACGCCTCTCTCACCACATACAAAAATTGACTCAAAATGGATTACAGATTTAAATGTAAGACCCAAAACTATGAAAAGCTCTAGAAGAAGGATAAAGCCTAAAGAAGACGTATCTGTATACAATGGAATACTGTAGGGCCATATAAAGAATGAAATCATGTCATTTGTAGCAGCGTGGATAAAACTGGAGTCATCGTCTTGAGTGAAATAAGCCAGACTCAGGAAGGCAAATATCACATGTTCTCACTTATGTGTGGGAGCTAAAATACCTAGTCTCATGGGAGTAGAGCATGGAAAGATAGAGAACAGAGCCTGGGGTAGGTAGGTGCCAGCAGGGAAGAAGGCAAAAAGTGGGGCAAAGGGCACAGACACACCACTAGAAGGAATACATTCAGCGTTTGATAGCAGAGTGGGTGACTGTAGTTCAACAAAAACGTGTCATACTTGGGAGACAGACATCCTGAATACTCAGACTTGATTGCTACACATTATATATATGTAACAAATTTTCAATCAAACCCCATAAATTTGAACAAATGAAAACAATGCTAAGTGAAAAAGCCAAGACACAAAAGTTTGCTTATAAAATTTCTGTTTAGATGAAATGTCCAGAATAGACAAATCCATCAGGATGGAAAGTAGACAGGTGGCTGCTGAGGGCTGAGGGGAGAGAGAGAATGAGGGTTGATAACCAAAGGGCACAGGTTTTCTTTTTGGTGTAGTGCACATATCCTAAATGATGGTGAGAATTATTGAACTGTACTCTTCGAATGATGGAATTGTGGTATATAATGAAGCTATTAAAAATAAAATCTACCAGAAAAGCATGCTCATGGTCACAGGCTCTTGGGGCACACTAGAGAAAGCCTTCCCCCAGGTCCCTGTGTGTTTAGAGGGTGGCAGTTCAGAGCCCGGGGTATCTCAGGACTCAGGGAGCACTGCAGACAAGCAGGAGCCTGGGTTGGAATATTCTGTGTCCCCTCTCAAACAAGCACTGGTGGCTGTCATCTTAATGACCACCTTTATCATGCCTCAGCTGCTTATGTCATCCCTTTGTCCATCCCTGCCCAGCACCTCTAGCTGGAATGCTCATGGCAGAGATGGGTACAGGCAGCAGGCAGTTACTCTCCAGTGGCCCGTTTGCTCATTGTACATTCCCCTTGGGCACCTCCCTGTCTCCTCCTCACCTTTCCTCTAGTAAGGAAGGTGTGTGCCCAACAGAGCTGCCATTTCCCAAAGACTCTGGCACAAGAGGCAGCAATCATTTTCCTGTTGCCAGCTGTTATCCTTGTGGCCTCACGGAGAATCACTCCCCTCCTCCCAGCATCATACTGGGGACTCCACCAGGTCGTCAGGTTGAGTTCTGAGTCGGGAAGCAGGGACCCTCTTTCCCCATGCTCTCTGGGCCTCTCACAGGCAGGGAGGCCTGTTCTGTCTGAAGAGTAGTGTTGTACACCCAGAACATGCAGAGAATCATAATGGCACATGGTGACCATCTGCGTATGTACTTGGTCATTTCTTCTTAATATGTATGCTATATACTACCATATTCCAAAGGGTTTGCCATTGACTGCTGAGTATCAGCCCTCGCCCGCCTGCCTTCCAGAGTTTAGGGCTAGACAAGATGAGGAAGGGCTTTGGAAACTGAAAGGGAAGCTGGTCTGGGACTGGGTGACCCTCTCTGGGGCCTGCTAGACTATGCAGACCTGTCTGCCCTTCTGCTGGCCCCTGGCATGGACCCCAAGCTCAGCATGCCTCGAGGTCACTACACAGACTTGCTAACCTAGGTCAGTCAGATCCTACCTTGAAAAAAGTTCCATCCTTCTTTTCTCCTCATCTCTGGTCCGTCTGTCCCCAAATCCCAAAATAGAAACATCAGAATAAAAATGAGCTAATATTATGCACAAGTAAGAGAGTTAAAACAAGAACTTGATCAAAGTTATGTCTAGAAATACTCCAGCATTGGTATTAATTTTTTTTTAAATAACTGAGCACATCCCTTATGGTCACATCTGTTCCTTCCTAAGAAACCATCGAAGGCTTTCTAGAAAGATCTCACATAGGCTGGATCCATAAACCTTCAGAGGGTGTCTGTAAGACCCAACATCATAGAACCTGAGTTATTTCTGACCATCCAAGGTGATGCTGGGGGCCCATGTGCCTGGCCTGCTTGCAAAGTTACTACACCTTCAGGATCATCTTCGTACAAATGGCCCAATGCTATGAGTTTCCCTGTGGACTATGGCGTTAATCTCAGGTCCCCAGAGCAACAGGGACATTCACTGGGAGACAGGTAGCTTCTCTCATTCCTGGAAGGTGACCTTCCAGCTCTGGGTGTTTGCATGTTTATGCTAAGGAGGTTATTGTGTCAAGGTAGGGATGGAATGAAGGATTTCTTCAGGGAGCCAAGGACATTGCTCTGGGCAAGAAGAGATCTAATCTTTGCTGGGTCCTATTCTGGGAGAGTTTTGATGCCCGAGGACTAAGAGCAAGAAGGATTCAGGTACATGGGGAGTGGGATTGGAAACAGGCGGAAGGGAGTCAGCCATGCCTGGAGCCACAGAGGCCCTTTCCTCAGTTCTGTCTGAGAGCGTCTTAGAGAGAGGTTTCAAATGTCAAAGGAAACGGTTTGCAAGTGAAATGTCTCGGGCTACTTGTCAGCCAAAGCCACAACCCCCCCTTCTGACACCAACAATGCTGTGTGACGTGGGGTCCTGCTGTCCAAGTCTAGCTGGCCTCTGCACATACCAACACTGGTCACAGCAGTCCCTCCCACAGTGTGACAGCTTTAGAGCAAGAAGGGACTCCATGGTCACATCAGGTAGAAAAGTGCTGTCTCCCAAGGAGCCCTGGGCGGCTCAGTGCCATACAGCCTCTCTGCCCCAGGGCATTGTGAATCTGCGAGAATGCTGAGCTCGTGCACATTTCCCAGGAGAATTTTGATCTTGGAATCCACTCTCTTTGATGTTTGTGCAGAGACAGGTACTCCCAGCAGCAGGCTCAAGGCCTGCAAGGGGAGCTGCTCAGGTGACCCCATGCCTCCACTAGAAAAGAAAACTCAGCCAACCTCTTCCTCCATCCAGCAGCGAGCACATACAGCAGAGGCCAACGGCTGAGGCTCCGCCCTCGCCAGCCTCCCGGCCTGCTCCGAAGCCCTGGCTGTCACGTGGAAATGCCTGGCAGTGATCCTGGCACCACTGGCCTTGCTGAGAGATGGGAACCAGATCTGAACGTGTACCGAAAAGATCACAGTATACAGGGAGGGTGTGGAGTAGCTCCTAAATCAAAGAGATGCTAAAAGCAGGTCTGGGAGAGGGGAGTCTCAGAGCCAGCTGCAGTGGGCAGCCCTATGGCCTCGCTACTCCTGCCCCCTGGGCCGCTCTGCTCAGGCTCTAGGCCCCTCTGATCGGTCTCACTCCACCCACATGCTCTCCTGCTGCCCAGCACACAAGAGCATGTTGTAGGTCCCCACAGGAGAACCCAGGTGTTCCCACCAAATGCAGGAGGATGACACTGGACAGGCAAAAGCAGCAGGTGCATCCTGCGTAGACGTGCTGATGTCATGACCAGAGCAGGGCTGAGCAGTGAAGACTGTCCGACTGACACTGCTCAGCTTGATGAGAGTCTGTTAGCAGCAAGGCTTCTGCACTGGAAAATTCCTGCGTGCTGGGGAAAGCCGGCCCGACCGGAATGTTACTCTTGGATGGGAACTTTCAACGTCAGCAGCCGTATGATTCTCAAAGCATGAGAGTTTTTTCCAAACTCTTCATGACTGGGTGTGGTGCAACCTGTTACCAAACCCAGACTTCTGGTTATTTTAACCCCAGATTGCGCAGACACAATTTTCTAGTTCCTGCAGAGTAACCCGATCAGCTGTGATGGCTAAGAAAAAAAAACTGGGGCCAGTGGATTCATTCCTTGCTGTTTAAACCCCATTCGCTGGTCCCTCCGCTTCCTATTGAGAGCTCAGTTTGTTCCCATAAATCCCAGAGAAACTATTTTCTCTCAAAAGAATACTTGAAAAGAATTCATTGTAAAAGTAGAGAATGTTAAAATTCAAAAATGGTGTTCTTGATACAATGTAAATTATGGAAGTGGCAGAAACCCAAGGCCCTTTGGGAACGGGCCAGTCCATTCCTGCCCATGGGTAGTGAGAAGAGGCGGGAGGAAGTAGCTGTCTCTCAGGTTAGGTATACGCAAGCCCCCTGGAGTGTCGATGCATTCCCCTCATTTTTCAGATGACACGACTTTGAGATGCTCAGTCGTGAAGTAACTTTCCCAAACTCATTCTGGTGGCTAGTGGAACTCAGCTCAGGTTTTCCTCCTTTAAGTCTCATTTTAAAAACACACAACCCTGGTATGAGAAAGAACCCTTTGGACCAAGTGGAAGGAGAGGATCTATCAGCTAGAGCTGGAGCCCCTCAGCTCAGAGGGAAATTGAGGGGAAGCTGCCATAGCTCCTGTCTCTGAAAAAGGTAGCCAGCATTCGAAGTTGTGAAATAGCGCAGTTTCTCGAGTGATTTCTAAGAATGCTATAGTCGGCCAGTTTTCTGGCTTGTTCATAATATTACCTAGACCCATGTGGAAAAGATATTAAAATTCAGGACCTGCTCCATCTAAGGCAGCTGTTCTCAACCTATGAGTCACGACCCCTTCGTAACGATGAAAATACATTGCGCCATTAGGAAGGTTGAGAACCACTGGTCTAAGGGGTTCAAATATGAAGGTGGTTTCTCAGGAGACTTGGGCAAGGCTTGGGTGAGGGCAGTGGAGATGGTGGGTCCTGTCTTGGACTTCTAAGACCACTAGGCTCTCCACCCACAGCTAACCAACCTCAGGCTTGTAGGGGCTCAGAGAGACCCTCACACTTGGAGCCTGAGTGACCAGTGATATAAGTTGCTGGGGTAAACCCACTGGAGAAGTGAAAAGTGGATTTATAGCCCAGATCTGAGATTTTCTGGGTAAAAAGCTAAACTTGCCCACTCAGGGATCAAACCTATGTCCATTGACACCTCCATGGCTTCCTCTATGACCATATAATACATTCACCTGGGCCAAGTGCATGTGTGGGCAAGGCTCCTCTGTCATTCTTATATGGCCTATTATGACTTTATTTTATGTTTATCCTTCCCCTCTTCTTCTTGTTCCTGTTCTGGGGAAGGGAAAGGACCTTATCGATGCCCCGTTTATTCAGCAGATATCTGTTAGGAACCTTTGCAGAGCCAAATGGACATGTAGTGAGTGCTGTGCAAACATGCAAACTCTTAGGGTACCCAACAGCACTAAAGCTTAGCAGGTCTCAATAAGTCACTGGAACCGATGAATGGGCCCTTTAATACTGGTGGAGGGAAAGTGCTCAGATATCCCAGAATTCCTCATCACTCTATGTAGCGGCATTGTGTTGAAAATGAGGTTTTATTCCAACACCACAAGCATCACCAACTCGGGGGCAGGTGTCTGGCCTACACAGTCTCCATTGACAAGGGGGTGGAATTCAGAGTCTACTTTGGGACCTGGTGTGTGTTTTGTTGTCCCCTGGTTAAATCACTTACCCTCTCTGAGAGCAGCCTGTGGTACACTTTATCCATACCTGTTCTACAGCCAGCTGACCTTGACCCCACCCTCCCACCAGCGCCTGTCATTCCACTCTGTTACCATCAATTCCTGCAGAAATCTCTTAAGTCTTTCCTTTTCCTAGTCATGCTTTAAAATGTATTTGTTAGAACATTGGGAACAAAAGCAAGATCACTATATCCTTAGCATGTAGAGGCACCAAGGCACACAATTCAAGGCTTAGTTACCAGAAAATTGAAATGCTCTCTCCGTATCACCAGGGTCATCCTCATGTGGGGCTTTCTTGAGAGCCTGGTCTCCGGTCCTCACTTTAGCTGCTTGCTATGCACAAACCGTGGGCATGTTACATGATCTCACCATCTGTCCAATTGGGAAATCAGAACATCTCCCATAGAAGTCTTGAGAAGATTAGGTGAAGTAATGCCTATAAATTCCTTTACCTCAAGTAAGCACTCCATGAACACCAGCCAAAACCATCATCACTGCTCAGCTACAAAACTATATTAATGGTAAACATCAGTCAGCTGTTGGACCCCAACATTTTATGGGTTGTCCATTATTTCTTAAAACACTCACACGTGCACACACACATTTTAATATAGTTATAACTTCATCATTTAAATAACCCATGCTGGTATTTCCTAGGTAATAAAAGATTGGGGGAAGGTCTGAGCATATGCCAACATTCCTCTTCTTGTCAGAACAAGTTCATATAATTTATACATAGTTCAGGGTAAATTGAAATAGCAGAAGAGTCTCAAGTGGTTCATTTCTAACCTCGTGAATGTTTCTGACTCTATGCATGTGAGCTTCAGATAATATTATCAGCAGGGGTTATTATCAGATGGGGGTAAAATTAGCGGAGGGAAAAGGCTTATGAAGGAATTTCAGTTCATTCAAACCCAAAGATTAGGTTACAAACTCAGCACAAGACTAGAGACTTCACAGATGTGCTGTGCCTGGGTGACTCATTACAGGCCAGCTGAAGCCCTTGTGGGGTGGGAGAGAAATGTGGAAGGACGTAAAATGATGGATTCTGCCAGCACTTCTATCCACTGACATGTATTTGCATTTAAATACTACTGAAGGAAGGAACTTGGTGAAATACAAGTATATAATTTCCAAAAGAAATTCCCTATGGCATTAAGAGCAGAAATTAGCACTGGAGGTAACGAATGTGCTCTGGCCCACACCATGAGTGTAGCTCAGTAATATTTTCCTCCCTTGACTTTTCATCTGCTTCCTGGGAGGAGGGTATTCCATGGCCAGTTGGAGAGAGCTTTGCACTGAAGCTTGAGCACAGGGAGAAAAAGACATTTCAACTGTACTTGCCCAGCAAATTATAAGAGAGAACAAAGGGTGACCTGGGGGCCAACCACTCTCAGAGAACTAATCAGAAAACAGACACATGCCTCAAGGGATTATTTTCATGGTATGTGTGATGGTTCTGTTGTATCAGAATCTTCTTGGGAGCTTACTAGCTGACAAATTGCTGGGCCCCACACCCAGAGTTTCTGACTCAGTAGAATCTAGGGGTCCAACCTGAGGATTTGCATTTCTCACCAGGTCTTTGATTATGCCAGTGGTGCTGGTCCAGGAATCTCACTGAAAGCCACTTACCACCAGTAGAAAGAGTGTGGAGCTTGTCTAGGAGGGAGAGTAGTCAGTTATCTCATCTCCTGAGGGCTGGATGATCCAGAGCCCAGGCCCTTGAAGGGAGAGGGCAACAGATCAGAGAACTAACCAACTTGAGAACACAGGCAGGACTTTGTAAAAGGCTCCAAGGCTCACAAAGCAGAAGCTTTGGTGACTAGAGATGAGGACAGGGCTGAGGTAGCAGGATGCCCAGATTCACAGAGCGCTCCCCATTCTCTCTTCTCTCAGACAACCAAGGATGCGTGAAAGGCCTGTGATTCTGTCCTTAGCTCTAATGAAGCTGGAATATTTGTGACAAAAACTTGAGAAGCAAAGACTAGCCATATTGTTTTGTAATTGCCACAGCTGGGAAAGGAAACTGAGCAACATTAAATCTAGATCCCTAGGTTTTAAGAAAACGGAATTAAGTAAAGATCAGAGGAGGGAAAGTTCTGATCCCACGGCTAAAGAAGGTCAGTTATGGAAGATTCCATTCTGATTCCATAATCACGAACAGACCCAACAAGTCATAAGAGAGGAGACATATGAAGGACTGGGGCACCCCCTTGGCAGCGCTGGGTGAGCCAATGCAAGGGCCAAGAGCACTGGCAAAAGAGAGGGGTATTTGGGGACAGGGGGTGGAAAACAGTTTGGAACCTTAACAAGCAGCTCAGGCCAGGCAGGCAGGTGCCCACAAGCTGAGCCCTGCTCAGAAGGGTTCAAGAGAGATAGCTTTGTCTTGTTTCATAACTTAACTCTTAAAATTAAAAAAAAAATAAGCAGGAAGGGTAAGCCTGTTGATACTAAAATGAAAGAAGGCAGAGTGCTGCTTCATCACTGCTTTTCCACAAGGAAAATGGGGATAAAACCAGGAAAGGTAGAAAAGAACAGACAAAAGAGCATGGCAGCCTAAGAAAGATAAAGAGAAGGCAGGGTAGGCATCCCAGGAAGCAGCAGCAGAGTATATGTTGAAGCTGAAGAGGGAAAATTCTGGTAGCCGGGTTCCTGTGCCAGCCCCACAGTTGCCCCTGGGGATCTCAGATAGGCCACTCTGCCTCTCCACCAGCAGGTGACTAAGATAGTGCTGCCTCATAGAGTTGTCTTGAGAATAATGTGAAATAAATGGCTTAGGACAATTGCTGGCACATGGTGAGTGCTAAATTTGTCATTTTTATGATCACTATTATGATTTTCTAGAAGTGTCCAAATCCCCATTCCAGGATGAAATCTAATCCAGGATGCTGCAGAACTCTACAGATATTACCTCCAAGCCTCTATTGACTGGTTCTGAGAACCCCTAGCACATGAGAGAAGAGCTAGTGGTCTGCAGAGTGGGTCTCAATTTCCTATGCAGATAAGTGGGCAGGTCTGAGGAATTTAGCCTTAGCCACTGGCACAACTAGAGGGCAAGCAATGATTTAGACATATGGTTTGTGTGCATTGTAGAAAAAGAGGCTGCATGAATGTCCCAAATGCGTAGGATTTAATGAGAACATTCTGTGCATGGGTCAGCAGAGCACTTAGTAAGCTTCCCATGATACCTCTAGAAGAAACAGAAAAGTGGGGTGGGCTGATGGCCTCTCACTCTGGAGCCATGGCTCCTGGAGGGCCGATCCACAGCTCTGTGTAGTTTGTCATAAACCTCCTGTCATGTGACTTCTTTGGGCAGAGTTCCCTGGGGGGACTGTCATGGGGTGAGGAAGCTCCACAGGAATATGTGGGTGTTAAATGATAGGGCTCCTTTCAGAACAGGGTGCCCATTCTGTTCTCCCACCCACTCCTTGTGGTTCCAATGCATGAGACCCAGACTCCTGGCCTTCCACAGTTGTAAGGACCTGAATGGTGTCCTTACAGAACCTCAGAACAGGGTAGGAAATGTGAGCTGAGGATTTTATATCTAGCTAAATTATACAAGGGCTTTAGAGAAACATTTTTTAAAATATGTAAGAGTACAGAACACTGTATCTATGAGTCCTTCTTGCGGAATGTACTGGAGCGATAATCAGCCAATTTTTTCAGTAAGGGTAGATATTAAATATTGGAGGTTTTGCGTACAACATGGTCTCTGTCATAACTTCCCAACTGTAACATTGTAGCCCCAAAGCAGCTATAGACAATGCATAAAAAAAAATGGACAGGGCTGTGTTCCAATAAAACTGTATTTACAAAAACTAGGGTGGGGGGATTTGCCCTCAGGCCATAGTTTGCCACCCCGTTTACTACTACAGGATGCTCTTCATGTAGCCGAGGCATGACTGCGGACGTGGGAAAGGCTGACATGGTGAGCATCTTAATATGTTTAATTATAGGGTGAAGATGAAGCAAAGATAGAGGCGGGGTGGAAGAAAAATGTGTAAATGTTGTATGTCCTGACAAAATGAAAATAGTACAACTGTAAACAATAGGGGAAAAAAACGAGAGATGAGAACAAAAGAACAAAAAGAAAAGAGAGAGAGTAGAAAGCATAAGAGTGGAATATCATCATTGATTTTTGTTCAGATGATGAGTAGGAGTCAAGAGATATCATTAAAAACTGATAGGTAGTAAAAGATTAGGAAAGAGGGGGAATTTTGTAAAGGTAGAAGTACTTCCCTACCTCCCAACTTGTGTTCACCTCTTCTTCTTGTCCAAAATGCCTTCACACTTATTTTCCATCTGTCCCCACTAAAACACAATGTGATACAATACCCACCAGACTGGTTAAAATGGAGAAGATAGATGACAAATTATAGTAAAGCAAGGGCATGAATCAATTGGAATTCTCATTCATTACTGGTGTGAGTAAAATTGGCATAAGCACTTTGGAGATTTGTTTGGTCAAACATACAAATTCTCATGAACCAGAAATTCCACTCCTAGGTATATACCAATAGGTTGTATAAGACATGTCTAAAATGTTCAGAGCAGTCCCTTTATAAGAGCTCAAAATTTGAAATAACCCAAACACCCATTCACAGTACAATGTATAGATTGGGTCTAGTTACACAATGGAGTACAACATAGTGATGAGAATGAATCATTGCCCCCAAAACATAGATTGGTCTCACAAATGCAATATGGAGTGAAAGAAGCTAGAGTCTCAAGAAGCCCAAAACACAAGAGTACATGCTCTGTGATTTCATTTATATAAAGTTCAAAACCAGACAAAAGGAATCTGTAGTAATAGAAGTCAGAATCGTTGGGAGAGGCTTGTAACTGGGAGTATAAGGGAGTCTTCTGAACTGCTGGCAATGTTCTTTTTCTAGGGAAGGGAAAGGAAGGGTAAGGGTAAGGGAAAGGAAAGGGAAAGGGAAGGGAAGGGAAAGGAAAAGGAAAAGGAAGGGAATAGGAAGGGAAAGGGCAAAGGAAAGGGAAGGGAAGGAAGGGAAAAGAAATGAAAGGAAAGGAGTTGTAGTTATGCGCTCTTCTTTGGGAAAATTTGTCAAGCTATACCCTTACAATTTATGTACCTTTCTGTGTATATGTTAAACTCAAATAAAACTTTTACCTATGAAAATGGTTTGAGTAAAACAAAAATGAAGCCTTTGGATACTCCCCTGCCCCCCAAAAATCAGAGAAATAATACCATGGAAACATAGCAAGTATAACAAAATATACATAGTAACTATGATTAAATAATATTACAAAGTTGAGGAAAAATATATTGGAATGAGCCTGGCTCATTTTCAAATTGGCTTACAAGGCAAGACCCAACTATATGCTGTATGTAAGAAACACACCTAAAAGAAACTAAAACACAAAGGCTAAAAATAAGGGAATAGACATATTTATACCAGGGGAAGGAAAATAATAAGAAAGCAGGAGTAGTAATCCCTATTTTAGTCAAAGCAGACTTCAAGCCAAAAATCATCAAATGTAGCTAAGAAGGGAACAAGTTAAAAGCCTCAGTTTACAATGAATAATGAATATATAACAGTAATGAATATTTATGCCCCAAGTAACACCACAACCATTTATGTAAAACATAAACTATAGGGGATACAAGGAGATATAAATAGAAATTTATTGGTTGGGGACATTATTAACATACTACTCTCAATGTGAAATAGATTGTAAGCACCTGTAAGTGGCAAGCAGACCAAAAATAGGGAAGGATATAAAAGATCTAAAAAACAGAGTCACTAAAGTAAATCATATGTATCAAACATTACACCCTGGTAACAGAGAATATGCTTTTTCTCTCAAGTGCACATGGAATATTCATAAAATCTGATCATATATTTGGTCATAAAGAAAACATCAGTAGATTCCATAAAATTGATTGTAAGACAACACGCTTTGGTCATGAAGCTATAAAGCTAGAAATTAATAATTTAATTTGTTTAAATACAGAAGCCCTTCTACCTAGAAATAAAAATATACAAGATATGGCACCCACATTTGGCAAGAAATCAAAAGTGGGGAGGCCTGGGTGTGTCCACAGGTAGCATTGAAGCTGTTCCTTCCTTCACTCATTTAACTGATGCATGCATACTGAGCGCTTATTGTGTGCCAGGTACTGTGTCCAGTCGGAGGCTAGCCTAGAATGAAGAGGCTCCTCTCCACCTTCCAGAGCTTCCTTTGAGGGGAAAGACCAAAACAGAAATGAGGCAGTTCCAGCCCAGTAGGAGTAGCCCATGCACTGCTGGGATTTGTACCACGGCATGCTGAGGCACCAGGAAGTGGTTGCCGTGTATAGCACACCAGCACTGGCAGCATGTTCTTTGGTATTCAAGGACAGGCAGAGAAAGCCCAGCCCACCTTGCTGCTCACTGGCTATGTGGCCCTGAGCAGGTTACTTCATGGGAGTTCCCATTTCCTTACCTAATTGGAAGCCAAGTTAATGCTAACGCATGTAGCATTGGCATAAAGAAGAGTCCAGTAAGTGTTGTTTTTATTTATTTACTTGAGGCTGGTCAGGTTACAATCAGACATGTATTTGACTGGGTGTGTCCAAAGCAGGAAAGGTGGTGAGGGGTGGGGGGCCAGGGGCCTGGATTCTGCTGCCTCATGAGGAATAGCTAACGGGCTGTGTGCATGGGCAGGAGCTAAGGGAGATGTAAAAGGGCTTTCAGAGACACTCTTGTCCCATTGCCTCTACATACGTAAAGCATTGTCACCTAGAGAAAAAGCATGCCTCTCCTGATGCCCAGCAGGCTAGTGGGGTACATGTGGCTGGGTCACAGTGTAGTGCACTCCCCATCGTGCAGAGATCCAAGCAGTCCCCACTGGTCTTCTGAATATGCTGTTGCTCATCACCTTAGATCCAGAACTTCTATTTCCACCCCCTGAAAATCATCCAGCATAGGGACAAAATTGGTAACTATTCAAATGTCCAACAAGTACACACTGGCCAAGTAATTTATATCTCTGTGTATGTGACAGATTTTATCATGCAGATTTTTGATCTTATAGGAATTTCTTCTCTTATAAATAATGATACAGAATATAAATGTTTATGCTATGACATCAACATTAAAGCATATATGTTTAGGGAAAAAGACTAGGATCATATGTATTCTTTGGTTCTCTTGCTTTATATTTTTCTATACCTCCCAGATTTCCTACACTGTGCACAACTTACATTTATAATTTCTACTAGGTGAACAAAAAATATCACTATAGGAGAGATTCCTGAAATGAGTGAAAGTGTAGA
This sequence comes from Arctocebus calabarensis, assembly GCA_963573935.1. NCBI lineage: Eukaryota > Metazoa > Chordata > Mammalia > Primates > Lorisidae > Arctocebus > Arctocebus calabarensis. The sequence goes on from CAUYON010199888.1 coordinate 28,074, forward strand.
TCAAGATCGCTTTAGTAAGCTCGAAGTCACTTCAAGCTTTGTGATCAAAGAACGTTGTCTTATAACACTCGAAACACCCAACCATAGAATTCAGTTAAATTATAAAGACATCTGTGGGGTCCTTTAAGAATCACAAAGTTCTGTGCTAGAAACTGTCCTTCAGAAGAGGTAGGGATAAGATAAGGACTTGGACAAGGACCCTCCATAGCAAAAGCCTTTGTGGATGAAAAGAGGCAGTCTGGACCCTGAGTGTCCCCAGAGAGTGGGACATTCTCTATAATTCTCCAAATAAAATTTTCTATTGTTTGCCTAAAAATAAAAATTGATGGCCTGCAATACTCAGAGGAGAAGAGGAAATATATTATAAGCTGGATAAGACTTGATACAGGCAGTCCCCGGGTTACAAATGAGATAGGTTCTGTAGGTTTTTTATATAAGTTGAAACAGGTGTATTTACCTAATGCAGTAGCCTCCATTCCTGAGTGCAGGTAAGTTAGATGTTTGTTGATTCAGGGACTGTCTGTGTAAGAGCCTCTTGTCTCAGGGTCTTAAAAGCAGAATGGGAGCCAGCCAGTCTCCTGTGGGCCTACTGATGGGAAATCCTTAAAGCTCAATTAGGACTAGGCATGGTGGCTCACACCTGTAATCACAGCACTCTGGGAGACCAAGGCTAGTGGATTGTTTGCACTCATGAGTTTGAGTGCAGCCTGATCGACAGTGAGATGCTGTCTCTACTAAAAATAGAAAAACTAGCTGAGTGTTATGGCAGACACCTATAGTCTCAGCTACTCAGGAGGCTAAGGCAAGAGGATCACTCAAGCCCAAGAGTTTGAGGTTGCTGCGAGCTATGACACCATAGCACTCTACCCAGGGTGACAGAGTGAGAGTCTGTCTTTAAAAAAAAAAAACAGCAATTAGACAGGGACACCTTTGCTGAGCAGATATGTAGGAGACTTTCTTAAACTCAAAGAGAGGCAATATTCTAGTGAAATTAGGTCACCTGATAGGATACTTGCTGAACAAACATCTCAAAAGCATACAGGGCAATTTAGTGCAATAGACTGAATAAAACCAGAAAGAAAATGAATCTCTTTCCTTTCTGCTTGGAGGACTGACAGGCCTGGTTTCTGTAGCTCATTAACTATTAAAATTATTAACAACAAATTATTATTTTCAATTGAAAATGGTTATGGCATTCATTATTTCCTCTCATCCCAAGATTCTGCAATTTACTCAGAATATGAATTATCCAAAGTGGTCCAAAGTTTCTGAACAGTTTTGGACCAGGTTCACTGCCTTTGGCTGACCAAGCCAGTCAGAACTGGGTGGCTAAAGGTCTCCATTACATAATTTACTGAGAATTTAATTGAGACTAATTTCTGTCTCTCATTTGCCTGCTTGAAGAACATCTGCCCAGCAGCTGCTGTGATTCCATTTGGTTGGGATATTTGAATCTTTCTGTGAAGTGAAATAAAGGGCACGAATATTTTATGGTAGATTTATCCCACTGTCACTTCTTATAGGAAACTGCTGGTAGTTTTATTAGCCAGCAGCATGAATATTTACTGTATCTCCAACATGCTGGAGCCAAGGTTTCGGGTGTGGCCTGTTGAGGTCCATCCCTGGAAGGTATGGCTAACCCAGTGTTTGTGGGGCACAGTGTGTGCAGATTCTCTGTGACGTGCCTGAGTCCATCCAGCAATGACCTTGCATCATAGCAGATTGACTATATACGATCAATTGTTGGCGCATTCAAATGAGAAACCAATGAGTAGGAGGCTTTCACCCCATTTCACAGATGGAAAAACTGAGGCTAAGGGAAGTTCAGTAGCCAAGATCAACAAAGACTTAGCCAGTGAGCCCAAACAGTATCTAGAATTACGCCTCCTGACTCCTAGGGTGTCTAAGCCATAGCAAGGTTAAGATATTTGTGGAGGGGGGACAGTACCATGTAGACTCCTTAGAGAGCCTTAGAAGCACCAGCAGAGGCAGAAGGCATATTTGGACCTATGGAGGAGTGCGCACTTGAGATAGGCCAACTGTGAGAAGTGAGGGGGGTGTGCAGGCAGGGGGAATAACGCTGGCATCTCAGGGTAAGGGGATGTCCAGCGTGAGGGGACACCCTGCTGTCCTTTAGACTGTTGCTCACATGGGCCTGCAGCCCTCAAGGTGGAGAGTCAAGGGTCCCATGCATCATAGTATCTGTGGAAACCAGAGTATAGGTCAGGTCTGCGTATGGAAACCATAGCATCTTTAAGTGAGCTAGGAGACTAAGGAGCCAAAGACTGAACCACAGGGGGGAGGCAGAGATGGGAAGTACAAGGCAGAGTGGCAAGTGTTCCCAGCATCCGAGAGGCCCAGGAAGAAGCAGGCAAAAATAAGGACGAGCCTGTCAGAGTAACAAAGCTGTCATCTGTACTAAGGATCACTATGACAAGTTATACTCAATAAGCACCCAGAATCACTTTAGTTAGTAGGAAGGCAGACCCAAATGCCAGCCAGAGACTCAAGATTTGGGTCCGCAATAAGCACCTGTCTCTACATGGCTCTGTCACTCTCAGGCAGCCCCTTTTCAAGTTGACCGTGGACGTGGCTTTCACTAGCCATGGCCACCAGAGTTACAGCCACTAACCAGCAGCATATTGCAAGGCACCAGGGACTCAGATTAGACCAACAGAGAGTCACCCTGGAGAGTGGAGATCATTGTCAGGGGGCCTCACTGGCCCCGAAATGATCCAGAGGAGTCTTGGGCGTGTGACCTTTAATTAAAGAAGACTGCGTGTAGGTGGGGATTCGGGCAGAGCTGTGAATTCCCCTGCTCATAAAACCCTAAAGTGGTAAAGTCATGTGCCAGAACCTCACAGGTTAGCCCCTGGCTCCAGGCAGTCTGATTGGTGCTTGGTTGGTGGGTCATGTTGGAGCCCTACCTCCGCCCTTCCTAAGGCAGCAGGAGCCCTTCCCCTCTGGATTAGGGAGCTGGCTCACTCAGACTCCTGGAACAGCCCCTCACCCCCCAGGAACACATTCTGAGAGTCTTGTGAAAGTCTGAGGGTTTTCATAGCCAAAGTAGGGCAGCAGCGGGGCAGATGCTGGGAGGTCTGCTTGCATGTTTTCACGTTGAATAACTCTGTGGGGGCTGGGACTCCCGCTGGTGTTAATCAGGCCTCTGGCTGTTTTCTGTAGCCCACTTGGTTCAGGGCTTTAGTGTTCGTATCTGGCAGGTGCTGTTCTGGTGTCCTGAGAAAACCATGTCACATCATTAATCTATGAGAGTCTTTTTCCCCCCCTCAATCTTCTAGGGACAAAATTCCTAGAGCTAATCTGTTAAGCCTTGTCAAAGTCAGGCTAGCATATGGGTACTAGTGTGATGGAAATAAAGCAACGTCAGTGTGCAGTGTTGTCTCCAGGTGACAACTAGAAGGACACGTGATTCTGGCTATTTCAGTTTAGGTGCAAAACCACCTCAGCCACCACCCCGTGATTTTTAAGTGTAAAGTCCTAGACTAGAGGTCGTGGGGCCAAATTCCACAGCAGACATGGGTTGGCCCACACAGGCGTCTGAAGCTTTTAGAGTTCATTTCCAACATTCTTAAATCAGAAGATTGAAGCAAGACTCTGGATTTTCAGTTTTGCTTTTCAAAATGAATGGTTTGGCAACACTGGAGCACACGGCCACAGTGGGCTGGAGCCCAGCGTCTGCTCAGCTGACCACAGCCTCAGCCCCTCTGCAGCCGGGGTCAGCCAGTACATAGACACCTGACTGTAGGTTCCATAAAATATTTTTCTTATAGAAATTTTCATTTGTACCAAAAAGTACTGAGATTAACTAATAAACGCTCATGTCTAACCCTCCTGGTTTTAACAGATCTTCACAACTGCCATCCTTATTCACCTTGTAAGTGATAATGTATTACAGACATCTTGAAGATGCTCTTGGACCCACTCCCATATGCCTCCTGTCCACTGTTGGTATTTGTGCTTCCCACCCACATTTTTACTACACATGTTTGCCTATACCTAAAAGAAAATAGTGCTTGGCATGTCTTAAACAGTCTGTTAGCATATGTACCTCCTATCTTGCCTTTGGGAACTGTCTATGTCACCGCTGGAGCTCTGGTGTGTCCATTTTCTTTATGGACACTTTGCATTACAGCTTTTAAATTTATTCATTCCACCATTGATGGACATGTAGGTGGTTTGCCATTTGGAGTTTACACAGTAATGCAGTGAACATCTTTGTCCCATTTCCTGGGGCACATGTGTAAGAACCTGTTTTCCTGGAAGTGGAATTGCTATGTTGTAGGCTATACATACCTTGACTTTATTCCAAAGGCATTCCCTGTCTGGGGAGATACTGTCTCCCCAACACTGGGTAAGAACTCCCGTTTCTCCAGTCATGGCCAAATCAGGTTTAGTCCTGCTTTTAGTGCTGCCAATCTGATGGCATGAGATGGTGCCTAATTGTTTGATTTTTTTAAATCCTATACTCTGTAGTGAAGTTGAGTATTTGCATATGTTTGGGGGATATTTATATTTCTTCTTCTGTGATTTAGTCTCCTGTTCTTTGTCCATTATCTGATTGGGCTATGTTGTCTTTTCCTATTTGAGTTGTGGATTTAGCCTTACAAAGAAAGGAAATTCTGAAACTTGGTACAACATGAACTTGAGAACATTATGCTGAGTGCAATAGGCCAGTCACAGAAGGACATATACTGTAAGATTCCTCTTATGTGAGGTTCCTAGAGTAGTGAATTTGTAGAGACAGAAAGTAGAATGATGGGTGCCAGCAGCTGAGGGAAAAAAGGGAATTGGAGTTAGTATTTAATGGGTACAGAGTTTCGTTTTGGGAGACAAATGTTTTGGAGATGAATGCTGGTGATGGTTATGCACCATAACCACTGGTTATACACCAGGAATTTGAATGTACTTAATACCCAGTTATACACCAGTAATTTGAATGTACTTTATACCATTCAGCTGTATACTTCGAAATGATTAAGTTGATAAAGGATTGGGTACATAAGATTCTTGCTTCTCCATTGTTGTGATGCTTTACTAAGAATAATGTGCTCCACTTCCATCCAGGTTAATACAAAAAATGTAAAGTCTCCATCTTTTTTAGTGGCTGAGTAGTATTCCTTGGTAAACATATACCACAGTTTGTTAATCCATTCCTGGGTTAGTTTGCATTTAGGTTACATTAATGCATTAATGCATTCCACATTTTGGCAATTATAAATTAAGCTGCGATAAATAGTCCAGTGCAAGTGTCCGTATGGTAAAGGATATTTTTCTCTTCTGGGTAGAAGCCCAGTAATGGGATTACAGGATCAAATGAGAGGTCGAGTTTGAGTTCTTTGAGGGTTCTCCATACTTCCTTCCAAAAAAGTTGTATTAGTTTGCAGTCCCACCAGCAGTGTTAAAGTGTTCCCTTCTCTCCACATCCACACCAGCATCTGCAATTTTGAGATTTTGTGATGTGGGCCATTCTCACTGGGGTTAGATGGTATCTCAGGGTAGTTTGATTTGCATGTCTCTGATAATTAGGGACATGAGCATTTTTTCATATGTTTGTTAGCCATTCAACTATCTTCTTTAGAAAAGGCTCTAGTCATCTCTCTTGCCCAGCAATCTAAGGGGTCGTTGGCTCTTTTTATGTTAATTAATTTGAATTCTCTGTAGATCCTAGTTATTACACTTTTATCCAATTCAAACTATGCAAATATCCTTTCCCATTGTGTAGGTTGTCTATTTGCTTTGGTTGTTGTCTCCTTAGTTGTACAGAAGCTTTTGAGGTTAATTAAGTCCCATTTGTTTGTTGTTGTTGCAATTGCCATGGCAGTCTTCCTCATAAAGTCTTTCCCCAGGCAGATATTTTCAGTGTTTTCTGCATACTTTCTTTGAGGATTTTTATTGTTTTGTGTCTTAGATTTAGGTCTTTTATCCATCTTGAATCAATTTTTGTGAGTGGAGAAAGGTGCAGGTCCAGTTTTAGTCTTTTACATGTGGTTATCTAGTTCTCCTAGCATCATTTATTGAATAGAGATTCTTTCCCCCTAGTGTATGTTCTTATTTGGTTTATCAACAATTAGGTGACTATAAAATGTTAGTGTTATCTCCTGGTTTTCTTTTGGGTTCCAGATGTCTATGTCTCTATTTTTGTGCCAATACCATGCTGTTTTGATCACTATGGCCTTGTAGTACAGCCTAAAGTCTGGAAGGCTAATGCCTCCAGCTTTGTTTTTAATACTAAGAATTGCCTTGGCTATACGGGGTTTCTTCTGAATTCATAAAAAATGAACAACTATTTTTTCCTAGTCTTAAAAGTATGATATTGGTATTTTAATAGGGTTAGCACTGAATCTGTGGATTGCTTTGAGAAGTATAGACATTTTAACAATGTTGATTTTTCCCAGCGATGAGCATGGTATGTTCTTCCATTTTTAATATCTTCTGTTTCTTTTCTTAGGGTTTCATAGTTTTCTTTATAAAGGTTCTTAGCCTCTTTTGTGAGGTGTATTCCTAGGAATTTCATTTTCTTTGAAGCTACTGAGAAGGGAATTTTGTCCTTGATTAGCTTCTCATCTTGGCTATTATTGGCATATACAAAGGTTACTGATTGTGGACATTGATTTTTATATCCTGAGACATTACTATGTTTTTTGATCACCTCCAGGAGTCTTGTGGTTGAGTCTTTGGGGTTCTCTAAGATCATATCATCAGCAAAGAAGGAGAGTTTCACTTCCTCTGCCCCCATACGAATGCCCTTTATTTCCTTCTCTTGCCTGATTGTATTGCCTAGAACTTCCAGCACGATATTGAATAGTAATGGTGATAGAGGACAACCTTGTCTTTTTTGAGTTCTGAGTGGAAACGCTTTCAGTTTTTTACTTCATTCATTATAATATTAGCTGTGGGTTTATCATAGGTGACTTCAATCACTTTGAGAAATGTCCCGCCAATACCTATGTTCTTCAGTGTTCTAATTAGAAAAGGATGTTAAATTTTATTGAATACTTTTTCTGCATCTATTGAGAGGATCATATGGTCTTTATTTTTGCTTCTGTTGATATGGTGAATTATGTTTATAGATTTGCATATGTTAAACCAGCCTGCATCCCTGGTTTGAAACCTACTTGATCATGATGTATGACTTTTTTAAAGATTAGCTGTAATCTATTAGCTAGGATTTTATTGAGAGTGTTTGCATCTATGTTTATTAGTGAAATTGGTCTATAATTCTCCTTTTTATCTGGATCTTTTCCTGGTTTTGGTATCAGGGTGATGTGATGCCAAAATTGTGATTGCTTCCATGAAGCAATCTTCATAGAATGTATTGGGGAAGATTCCTTCCTCCTCAATTTTTTGGAATGATTTCTGCAGCATGGGTAGAAGCTTTTGTTGAAAAGTTTGATAGAATTCTGGTGTGAAGCCATCTGGACTAGGCTTTTTGTTGTTGTTGTTGTTGTTGTTGGGAGATTTTTTTATTGTTTCTTTGATCTCAGTGCTTGAAATTGGTCTGTTAAGAAGATCTATTTCTGCTTGATCAAGTCTAGGGAGAGGGTGTGATTCCATGTATTCATCCATTTCCTCCACATTGTCAAATTTCTGGGTGTAGAGTTTCTTATAGTATTCAGAGATGATCTCGTGTATCTCTGTGGCGTCTGTTATTATTTCCCCTTTATCATTCCTGATTGAGGTTGCTAGAGATTTTACTTTTCTGTTTCTAGTTAGTCTGGCCAAAGGTTTATCTATTTTATTTACTTTTTCAAAAAACTAACTTTCTATTTTGTTAATTTTCTGAATGATTTTTTTGTTTTCAATTTTATTAATCTCTGATTTAATTTTGGCTATTTCTTTTCTTTTGCTGGGATTAGGGTTATATTGTTCTTCTTTTTCCAATTCCATACAACAGTTTGTCAGTGTGCTGATGCACTCACTTTCTGTTTTTATTTATTTAAACACAGAGTCTTACTTTGTTGCCCTTGGTAGAGTGCTGTGGTATTATAGCTCACAGAAACCTCCAATTCTTTGGCTTAGGCAATTCTCTTACCTCAGCCTCCCAAGTAGCTGGTACTACAGGCACCCACCACAGTGCCCTGCTGTTTGTTTTGTTTTGGCTTTTTTTTTTTTTTTTTTTTTTTTTTGCTGCAGTTTGGCTGGGGCTGGGTTTGAACCCACCACCCTCGGTATATGGGGCCAGCACCCTACTCAGTGAGCCGCAGGTGCTGCCCACACTTTCTGTTTTTCAATGGTAGGCATCTAGCGCAATAAATTTTCCTCTCAGGTCTGCTTTTGCTATATCCCAGAGGTTTTGGTAACTTGTTTCTTCATTGTTATTATGTTTGAGGAAATTAGCAAATTCCTCTTTTATCTCTTCCTGAACCCAACTATCACGCTGCATAGGGTTGTTTAGTTTCCAAGATTTTGTGTGGGGGTAAACATTTTTGTTGAGTTGAGCTTCACCACTGTAGCCTTGTGGTCTGAGAAGAGACATGGTATAATTTCTGTTCCTTTAATTTTGCTGAGGTTTGACTTGTATCCTAAGATTTGTATCCTAGAATGTGATCTAATTTAGTATGTGCCATGAGCTGATGAGAAAAACTATATGATTTTGCTTTGGGATGGTGTGTTCTGTATATGACTATTAATCCCATTTGTTCTAGGATCACATTTAAGACCTATGTATCCTTGTTTAGTTTCTGTTTACAGGATCTGTGTAGTTCTGTCAGAGGGGTATTGAGTTCCCTGACTATTAAGGAGTTATGGGATATCATATTGCTCAGACCCCTCAAGGTCTGTTTCATATGTCTGGGAGCATTTAAGTTAGGTGCATAAATGATTAAAATTGAGATGTCTCCTTCTTATATTGCTCCTTTTTTTTTGAGACAGAGTCTCAAGCTGTCACCCTGGATAGAGTGCTGTGGCATCACAGCTCACAGCAACCTCCAATTCCTGGGCTCAAATGAGTATCCTGCCTCCGCCTCCCAAGTAGCTGGGACTACAGGCGCCCGCCACAATGCCCGGCCATTTTTTGGTTGCAGCCGTCACTGTTGTTTGGCGGGCCCGGGCTGGATTCCCACTCACCAGCTCAGGTATACATGGCTGGCGCCTTAGCCCGTCGATCCACAGGCACTGAGCCATTTTATATTGCTCTTTTGACCAGTATGAAGTGTCTATCTTTGTCTTTCTTAACTAAAGTTGCTTTGAATCCACTTGTATCTGAGAATAAGATTGCAACTTCTCTTTTCTTCTGATTCCTATTTGCTTGAGACACTGTTTTCCATCCCTTAACCCTGAGTCTTGATTTGTCCTTCAGGGCTAGGTATGTCTCCTAGAGACAGCATATGAATGGCTTGTGTTTGGGGGGGGTTTGGGGGGGTTCGCAGTTTTTGCCCAAGGCCAGGTTTTAACCCGCCACCTTTGGTATATGCGGCTGACACCCTACTCCTTGAGCCACAGGCGCCACCCTGGCTTGTGTTTTTTTATCTCATCAGCCAGCCTGTGCCTGTTCAGTGGAGAATTCAATCCATTGACATTTATTGAGAGTATTAATAAGTATGGTGGAATTCTATTTATCTTATTACGAGATAGTTTGTTATGTAGATTTATCCTTTGTGCCATTGTAGAAACTAAGTTCTGGCCTTTGGCTTCTAGGTGTTTACTTTGACGGTGGTCCATTGTGGTGTTCGGTATTGAGAATAGGTCTATGTATTTCCCGTAGAGCTAGTCTTGTTAGACAAATTTCCTCAGTGCTTATATATCTGCAAAAGATTTGATTTCTCCATCAGTTTTGAAGCTCAGTTTAGCAGGATACAGGATTCTGGGCTGAAAATTATTTTGTTTAAGGATGGTAAAGGTGGATGATCTTGCTCTTTTGGCTTAGAAAGTTTCAGTTGAAAATTCTTCTGGCATCCTAATGACTCTGCCTCTGGAGGTAAATTGGCACTTTATTACTAGTTACTTGGAGAGTTTTCTCCTTCATCTTGACTTTGAACAGGTTCATTACATTGTGTCTTGGAGAGTCTCTGTTAGAGTTAAGGTAACCCATAATATCCATCTGAAAGGAGTGGGTCAAGTTCTTTAGTAAAACTTGGGAAGTTTTCATTTATGGTAGTCTCCAGTAGGGCTTCCATACCTTTGAGACAATCGTCTTCCTCTTCAGGGATTCCTATTATCCATATGTTTGAACGCTTCATGGCATCTTGTAGTTCTCTAAGCACCTGCTTTGCTTTCTCTCTTTTTTTCTGACTCTGCAACTGCCTGTGTTAACTCAAGGACTTTAGCCTCTAACTCTGATGTTCTTTCTTCTCCGTCGTCTAATCCATTTTTGATACTTCTGCTGCTTCTTTACATTCCCTGACTGTCTCCTTCATTTCCTTAAGCTCATCCATATATTTTCTATATTCTACGTATCTCTCTTCTGACTTTTGGTTCTATCTTTCTATTTTCTCTTCTATTCCCTTTATTGTCTTAATCATCTATATTTTAAATCCCATTTCTGTCAGATTCATTAATTCTTTTTAGTATGAGTCTTCTGTAAAAGCTGCCTCATGGTCCCTGGGAGGAGTTGCTCTGTTTTGGTTTTTCTTTTTCTTTTTCTTTTTTTTTGAGACAGAGCCTCAAGCTGTCACCCTGGATAGAGTGCTGTGGTGTCACAATTCACAGCAACCTCCAACTTCTGGGCTCAAGCAAGTCTCCTGCCTCCACCTCCCAAGTAGCTGGGACTACAGGCACCCGCCACAACGCCCAGCCATTTTTTTTTGGTTGCCCCCATCATTGTTGTTTGGTGGGCCGGGCTGGATTCAAACCCGCCAGCTCAGCTGTACATGGCTGGCACCTTAGCCTTTTGAGCCAAAGGCGCCAAGCCTCTGTTTTGGTTTTTCATGGTGCCTGAATTTTTCTGTTGGTTCCTCCTCATGTGTGCTCTCTTCTTGTTCACCTGTTTGTGCACCTTTTTCCTTCTCAGTTCCTCCTTTGCTTCAAATTACCTTGTCTCAGAGTTTATGTGATAACGAGACCTCTTGGTGTGAGGCCAAAATGGGGAGAAAGGTAAAGAGCAGGCAGGGAGAAATAGGGGGCAAGAGTAAAAGAGAAGGAAAGAATACAAGAAAAGAAAAAAGGGAAGGAGGAATAACAGAAGAATAAGAGAAAATACTTGGGGAACCAGAGAGCAGGTGGTCAGGAAAAGAGGCTAAGAGTAACGGAAGAAATGGCACTGATCAAGATGGTGATAGGGTCACGCTTGTAACTCAAGCATTTTGAGAGGGCTGCACTGGGAGGGTTCCTTAAATCAGGTGATCTTTACCAGCCTGAGCAGAGCCAGACTCTTCCTCTGCCAAACCTAGGAAGGGAAGGACAGGGAAAAAACAAAAACCACTAAGGAAAAATTAAGTAAGAATGAAAATGAAACAGAAAAGTTTCTGCAGCACGGTCTTTGCCAATACTGTCTTCCTAGGGCCAGAGGTAGAAAGGTCTCTTAGCCCCCAGAGCCTGATCATGGCTGTGGCCTACCTGCCAGACCACAGTTGTGTCCCTCTCAGCTCTCAGAAAACAAACAAAAAGAAATAATATTAAGATAAGAATAGATAAGGGAAATTAAAAATACCATTATATCTAACAGAGGAGAGAGAGGGAAGTGGAGTAAAGAATGAAAGGAGAAAGACAAGAAAAAGGAATGGGATATCTTAGCTGTTGTTAAGATGGGAGAGATGAAAAAGGTAGAAGAGTCTCTGTCCAAAGAGAGAATGTACTGGAGTGAAACATGGAGAGAGAATAAATGAGGCTAAAATACTGTAAACAAAAAAGATAAGAGGTCTTGCTCTCGATGAGAGTAAAAATAGAGGTTAAGAAAAGAACTAACCATACAAATAAGCCAGAAACAGAACACATCAACACAAAATGTCAAAAAGCTCTAAATAACCAAAAATAAGCGACCTCAGTAACAAATAAACAAAGGAACAATAACAACATAAAAGAGAAAATACTAACAAGAAGAAAAAAATAAACAAAATAAAAAACTGATTTTATATATATACATGTAACACGTATATATACATAAATATACGTACATATATATACATAAATATATGTACGTATATGTACATATACATAAAAGTGTATATATATATGTGTGTATATATACAGCAAGAAGGTCTGAGTATAGCAAGTAGGAATATATTTGTGTTGCAATATATTACCAGGACATCAGGTGGCGCCATAGTTTTACCAGGTGGCTACGCACCCATAGCTTAATGGGTAGAGTGCCAGCCTCCTGTTCTCAGGCTGGCAGGTTCGAATCTGGCCTGGGTCTGCCAAACAGAAAAAACCCCAACTCTGAACAAATTGAATTGTACTCCTTTAAATGGATGGATTGTATGGTATGTGAATTATATTTTCATGAAGCTGCTAAAAAATGGCTTTGCCATTAAGCCACTTATCTTCTCTGTGCCTTGATTTTCTCATCTGTAGAATGGCTGTGTGTAGGATCATTGCAAGAATCAAATAAATTAAATCACGTCAAGTGCTGAGAACATGCCTAGTACATAGGAAGCTCTCCAAAATGTAATATCTAGAAAAAATATTTTAGAAACATATTTCTGTAAACCATATTTTAGCCAAGTATGGAAACCCTTCCTTCTTTATCCCCTGCTCCTTCCCTTCCTTTCCCCCTTTCTTTCTTTAACTTTCTTTCCCCAGCAAATGAGAAGGAAACACAATGGGAAAACACAGGAAGATCTCAGATCCTGGGAAGTCACTTATCTCAATTTTCAGGGTTGAACGAATATACCCAAGCTAGAAATGAGTGTTTTTTAATTAGTACTTAAGGCTAAAATGCGTGTCTTTCAGTAGTCCTCATTATTAAGCCTACAGGGAAGAACTTTCTTCGCCCTGCTGGGCCTCTGTCCAAGCAGAAATACCTGCTTCTAGCAAAGCTCACATTCACAGACCAGCACATCACTCCTTATGATGCGCTTCAGATTTTCATTTCCTCTTTTAAAAAACAAATATGTGAATAATATTACTTTTGGAGGAAATATATATGAGAATTCATAATTCTCAAGTTTAAGTGGAGAGGGGTTAAGTCCAACGCTCACATGCAGCTGTAAAGCGTCCCTCTGTGTCCCCTGGGAGGGCATCACAGCCCAGCTCATTAAGTCACAGTGCACCTCCTCACCCCACTCCTTCTTCACAGACATCTGTTCAATAAAAGCAGCCACGTATCTTCAGAGATGATATACGGCGCCTGTTAAAGTTGGGTTTTGATCATTCTCATAACAGAGTTGCTGGCTGCAGTCTGCCCTGAACCATGGGAGGGACACAGTCTCTGGCAGACAGGAGAGGCCAGTGCTGCCCAGGGTCCTTTAGGGAGTGGTTGGGCAGGGTCTGGGAACGCGACCTGCTGGTTCCCCAGCCTCTGTCATGTCACCTCCCAGCCCCCTACTGCCCCCAGCACACAGGTGAATGGAGTTGCAGGTGCCCTGGGGGAGGCCTTGTCTCCCACAGTGAAGTAGAACAAAGTGTTTGCTTTCCCTGGGCCAGATGTTCACAGCCCGGTGGCCAATGGCCCTGCACTAGGGAAGGGAGGGAGGGAGGGATACACAGACCTGCAGCCTCCCCCGCCCGGCCTCTGCCGCGTCTCTGCTGCCGTGCGTTTATCATCCAGTTCTCACAGACACGGCAACTGCAATGATAGCTGAAATCCAGGCGACCTGCACGTGCCCGCCAGCATCGTAAGCAGTTTACAGGTGAGACACTGCTTGTCCTCCCGACCGCACCCCAACGGAAGCGTCATCATTCTCTCTCTGTCCCTGCCACATAAGCAGTGGGACCGAGAAGAACACGACTGTCGCTTGAGTTAGGCCCTCGAGCCTGAGGACAGAGGGATGAGCCTGCCAGGGGGATTGGAAATTAGTTCCAAAGGGGGCCTGGGACCAGAAGGAACAGGGTCAGGTGAAGGGACTGAGCTAGGCAGCCGTCTTCTCAGCCCTACAGACACCTGCACCACCGCCAGGTGCTCTAAGGCACGGCCATATCTCACCTAGACCCTCGCAGGAGCCCCTCCGGGTCTCGCCACCGCCACTCTTGCCCTCTATAAACTGGTGTCCACCCAGAGCCCAAGGGGCTTTCTTGGAGCTGGAAGGGCATGTCACTCCTCTCTCAAAACCCCAGAACACCTCCTCTTCGCACGAGAACCACAGGGGCTGGCAGCGCCCAGGTGTCTTGCCCTCTGCCCCCCACATCCTCCTCACTCCTCCGCTCCCCCCGTCTCCAGCTGCTCTGGACCCCTTGTCGCTGCTCCACCAGAGCTTTGGCACCATCTGTGCCCTCTGCCTGGGAGCCTTCCTCCAGATAGCGGTGGGCTTACTTCTTCCCAGGCCCTGCTCAGATGTTAGCTCACCTGCTCTGCTTCAGTGCTCCAGAATTCTTCCCAGAGCTCGAATCTGTCCCCCTCTCTCCCACCACAGGCCCATGATTCCAAGATCTGTCTGGAAGGCTTCAGGGAAGCTGGCCTCTTGCCTCAGTCATTCTCTCTCTGTCTTTCCTCCCCCTGGCAGGTGGGTAGCAGGCCCGTGGAGCCCCTGCTCGGCAACCTGTGAGAAGGGCTTCCAGCACCGGGAGGTGACCTGCGTGTACCAACTGCAGAATGGCACACACATCGCCACACGGCCCATCTACTGCCCAGGCCCCCGGCCAGCACCGGTGCAGAGCTGTGAAGGTCAGGACTGCCTGTCCATCTGGGAGGCATCTGAGTGGTCACAGGTGGGTGCCTGGGTTTGCTGCTGGGGCTAAAATCACCGTCAGAGCTCCTAGATCTCGTCCACAGGAACCCCAACACAGCACCTGTCACCCAAGGTGTTTCTGACAGGTTCCCTCGCATCACAGCCCTCACCCACCCACAGTCCTGCTCAAAGTGGACTCTAGCTCATATTCTCAAATTCAATCTGACATTACAATATGGCTGCAAAAGCAAGACTATGTCTGGTACCCACCATGTGTTCGTGTTTGTATATGTTGACCCCACAGGGAAAGTACTATTTGATCTCATTTCCCACAGCAGTTGTCACACAAAGGTGGCTAGACAGATGGACTCCCACTGACCTTTCCATTCTCCACTGGGCACTTCTGCACTGCAACGTGGTCAGGCTGGGAAGGCCTCAAGGCTTCCTTTGAACTCCACAGCAGTGTGTAGGCTACGTGAGTGGGTTGCCGGGGGTGGACAGCTTTTAGTGTACAAGTCACAGTTACAAATCCCGTGCCATGAAACATTCTGGAAAAGGGTCAATGAAGCCTAAAATATGCGTTTTGAAGGCTGGTCCTGGGAAGATGATTGTGTCTTTGGTAATGTCATCCTTTTGGGCTTTGCATTGACTTTGCATGGATTTTTTATTTTGTTTTTTTGTTTTTGTTGTTTATGATGTGGTTGTTTTTTTCGATTTAGACTTTGTTTGGCTATACAACAACAAAAAATAGCTGAAAAAAGGTCATGCTTCCCTCAGGTCTCCCACCTAACATAGTCTAGGGCAACTCAAAGAGGCTCCATTCAAGACACTCTTCGGTGTGGAGAATTTTAAAAGGTCCATTCTATAGGGCGGGACAGCGGCTCACGCCTGTAATCTCAGCACTCTGGGAAGCCAAGGCAGGTGGATTGCTTGAGTTGAGGAGTTCAAGACCTACCTGAACAAAAGTAAAAATACAAAAACTAGCTGGGCATTGTAGTGAACAGGTATATTCCCAGCTACTCGGGAGGCTGAGGCAAGAGCATTACTTAAGCCCAGAAGTTTAAGGTTGCTGTGAGCTGTGATGCACTCTACCCAGGGTGACAGAGTAAGACTTTGTTTCAAGAAAATAAAAAATTTAAATTTAAAAAAATTTCCATTTGATTGCCAAACAGTTGAAATTATTTTGAATAAAACAGTAGTTAGCCCGTTTTTAATGAACAAAAAGTCTATCATTGGTTTCAACCTGAGTTTAATTTTCAGACAGATCTTGACATGTACTTATTTAAAGTCTTTACCCCTTGTGATATTTTAGGAAAAGAGGATAGTTTTCAAATTTGTTGTTAGATTTTTCTTTTTCTTTATATGTGTTTAGGTTTATAAGTGTAACATTCGAGAGACTTTATTTTTCTGGAAAGAGAGAGACAGGCATTCCGTCTCCCTTTCCTTTTCCCCGGTGAGCCATAGGACCTCCAGGGTCTGGTTCTTTTCTTTTCTTTTTTGCAGTTTTTGGTCTGGGCCGGGTTTGAACCCACGACCTCTGGTATATGGGGTTGGCGCCCTACTCCTTGAGCCACAGGCGCCACCCTAAGGTCTAGCTCTTGATCTAAGCAAGATTCATGCTTTAACCACATCAACACCATACATTTTCCTCTCAGAAACTCTTAGAGGGGGAAAAAATACCCCCGCCCTAAACTGATGTCATCATTTATCATTATGACACTGAAGATTATGATGTTTGGGAAATGTGAGGTGATCAGAGTAAGATTTGAAGAAATTTTTGTATGTCTTTGCCCCTGTACATACCTAATCCTAGTCCTGAACTAGTATCCACACCAAGCAGTCTAATTCTGGCTCAGGCCCAGCTTGAACCAAATGCTTCCTTCTAACCATTTAACTTGGAATCAAACCATCCCCTCATGAGAAGCTCACAAAAATGGTATTTCTGCTGCTTCACCACATGCTGAAACCGCCAGAGCCTTTCTTTTGCAAGCAAATGAGTTTCATGTCTCATGGGCAAATTTTTACTGACGGCTTTAAGTCAGCCATCACTGTGTAAAGGAGGGGGTCACTCCTGTGTTCCTCCCCCCCAGCTTCTCCCTGGCTTTATTAGAAGCAGGATCAAATACACATATTTAGAAGGAAGGGAAGGTAGGGGGTCCCTCCTGCCCTCAGCTCCTAGGCCCCATCCCTGATGGAAACCAGAGAACCTGAACACAGCCCCACCTGGGGCCCTCAGAGGTGGTATCGGTCAGCAGCACCCCCATTGTGAAAGGGTGAAGGCTTCAAAATAAGGGGGCTATTGGCCAGAAATGGACAGGACACTCAGTGCTTGAAGAACACAAAAAAGAAAGGATCAAGAGCAGAGCAAAGTCCCTTGAAAGCCACCTCCTCTCCCTGCCTACAGGTCCTAAGAAGTATGTCTGCTCTGCCAACTCTCCCAGGGACCCCCAGGCGTTTCCGAAGTCTGTGTTTTTTCACTAACCATTCTAAATTAGTCTTGAAAGGAAACCCCACAGGACGTTGAGACAGAGCTGAATTGAATTCATAGGAAAGAGAAAGCTCGATACTATTTTGGGACAGACGTTAATAACAGAAATATCAAGAATAGTATTTGTCCTTTGCATATGTGTTTTTCACTGGACATAGCAGCAGCACTTTTTTTAAAAGTTGAGTTTGTTATAACTCTGAGTCACAGCTGTCACCTGCCATAATTTTTGTAACCTGAGCAAGTATGAAATCTCCTTGGCAGAATCCAACCTTCAGCCCACTGTCTCCCTGAATTACATGTCTGCATCCCCGGGGAAGTCACCTGCTGGTCTGCAAGCAGCATGTCAGAGGGTGGGCTCCCCAAGCCCGGCTTCCCACACACTTGTCAGGTTTGTCCTCCCCAATGCCACAAGTAGCTCTTCCCGGGCTTCCTTCTCCTTTGGTTTTGGAGCTAGGAAGCACTCTTTCCACCCTAGACACTCTCCCTCCCCAAAGCCCTCTGTGGGGCTGGCTGCAGGCAAGTTCCTTCTCTTCTGTCTCTTGTCACTCCTCCTGCTGCCTAAGGGCATGGGAAGCCTGAACTCCTAGAGGTTTCTACATCATTCATCACCCCTCAGGCCCTCCCCTTGCCCCTTGCCAGGTCTCCCAGGAAGTAAGTAAATAGCCAAGGGAACATTCCCCTGCTACCATTCCTGGTGTCCACATTAAAACAGCCGCTGGTGATCTCTGCATGGCTTCCCACCTGCCTTAGGAGGAGTCACCCAGAGCTTTATTTTCTGTCTGCTCCTCCTTCTCCATCCCAAACCAGGGCCTTTGTCCCACGCTGGCCCAGGCAGAGCAGGTGCACAGCTGAGAGGAGCCAAAGCCTCAGCCCTCAGACCTGCTTCAGGGGCCTTGCTTTGCTCCAGCTGGTCCCTGCCCCCCACTCTTACTTACTGCAATTGCCCTCTGAATTCATGCACTACATTGGACTTTTGGACCTGAAAAACAGCCACGGAATTCTGCTCCCCTCGTTCGACCTTCTGCACGCCCTGACTCTTCCCACTCCTGACCCCGGTGTCCCTCCTGTAACACTGGTCCCTCTGAGTACAAGGGACTCTGCAGACCAGGAGCTTTCTGAGGTCCTCATCGTTGCATCTTTATACCAGGTGTGGCACATGGTAGGGACTTAATAGGTGTTCATGGACTTGAGTCAAACTGGACTGGATTAAGTATTCCAACGGTGTCTTGCAGTGTTCTGCCAACTGTGGTAAAGGGACACAGAAACGGACAGTCACATGCACCAACTCCCAAGGGAAATGTGACGCCTCCATGAGGCCAAGAGCGGAGGAGGCGTGTGAGGACTACTCCGGCTGCTACGAGTGGAAAACGGGGGACTGGTCAAAGGTGAGGACAGCACCCGGGCTTTCTGCCCCCCACCAGTGCAGGGGGCTCGAGCTCTGGGAACTCAGTGAGGGGCCCCAGTTCTATGAGGTGGTCTCTGTCAAACCAGGCAAGTTCATGTTCTTTTAACACACTGTACCTACCCGTGACCTCACATGCTTCCTCCCCTGCTTCTCATGCCTGCTGCACCAGCTCTGCCCCTCAGATCCCAGGAAGCTTCTGTTGTCTCACTCATGTTCAGGAGGAAAACTGGCTGCAGCCCAGAGTGGGGAGAGCTGCTTGCAGTGTGCTGCCTGATTCAGAGGGTCCTGGGGGGACATCACTTCTGTTCACCTCCAGGATCCTGGGATAAGGGTCTAGAGCATGCAGGGGCAGGAGAGAACAGGAGGGGTGTCTCAGAGTTACTAGAGCAGCACCCTCAAGGGGTGGAGGAAGGTTACATAGCAATTGACTGTTATTTTGAGTAAAAAAGTTCTTTGGTCTTTGTTTTTTTTTTTCTTTTTTTGAGATAGGATCTCACTCTGTTGCCCATGCCAGGGTGCTATGGCATCAGCCTCACACTCCCAGGTTCAACAGATCCTCTTGCCCCAACCTCCTGAGAAGTTGGGATAAAAGGAGCCTCCCACGATGCCCACCTAATTTTTTCCGTTTTTAGTAGACATGGGGTCTTATCACTCAGGCTGGTCTCAAACTCCTGAGTTCAAGGGATCCACCCACCTAGGCCTCCAGAGTGCTAGGATTATAGGCATGACCACTGCACCCAGCTAGAAATTCTTTGTCGTTTAAACTTTCTCTTAGTCATTCACCTGATATCTTTGAATGATGCTGTTTACTGGGAACTGAGGTGAACACCACTTCCCTATGCAAGAACCTTCCAGTATGTTCTCTAGAGAGTCTTTTCACAAAGCTGAGCAATGCCTAAAGAAAGCATAGTGTGTGTGTATGTGTGTGTCTTTATGGTCTTGGTTAGCAGCCAAAAACTCCCTGCTTGCCTGTCCTGGTATCTCTTCACTCAGAGGTTACAAACCGGTGACCAGGAACCACTGGGTTTTGCTCAGCCTGTATCATATCTTAAGCATTTTGAAATTAGTTGCTAACATTTAAAAATGGGAAGATTTTGCCTAAACATTTGCATTTTTACTTGGGTCTGAAGATCTGGCAACATGGCCCCAGCAGATCATTTGGTTTCTGCCTCTACTTTATGGAAGGAAAAGTGTTGTGTCCATTGGAAAGCAAAACTTAGTGAGAATCTAATTCCTTGAGAAATGCCTCCACCTCCCTTACCAGCCCAAGTCAGAATACAAACCTTTCCAAACCCCTTGAGTACAAAATAAGACAGAGTCCTCAGTTCCTAGTTTGCCTGGCTATTCAAAATTGCCACTTGGTGTAATAGTAACTTTGAGGAAGAACAAAAACACCTCTGTCCTCTTTACTCCCTGAACAAAACTTTGGACCAAAGCAACAGAATGGAGACCTCAGTTGGCAGTGATGTCACACCGTCACTTGGGTATTAATAAAGTCTAGTATGGAGCTGCCAGGATGAATCCTATACCGGAGAGAAGCTTAACGTTAAGGCTTGTGCAACAGAGATAAGCTCTCAGGGCCATGAGAATCTGGGATCATGTGCTAGGAGAAACTTCGGGAAGTGTCTCCATAGATTTGCACCTCTGACTCTCTACTTATGCAGTCTTAACCTCTCTGACCCTCAGCCTCTCTATCTCTGAAATGGGAGTTGTGCTGCTGGCCCTGCCTGTTTCTCAGAGATGCGTGGAGGTTTCAAGGGGCTAATATACGTGACTAAGCACTTTGACAGCTAATCCCATTTCACTGCCTAAAGTGCTCACACTTGCAGGCCACAGTCCCCAGGACTGCCCATTCTGCTCTGATTTAACTGTGTCTTGTTAGTAGGGCTTCCCAGTCTTCTATAGCAAGATGCTGAGAAATGTTGTCTCCTATCCAAATACATCCAGACCCAACCTGAGAAAGGTCACCAGTCCTAGCCCGAGGAAATGTAGGTGAGCAATCCACATTAGCAGTTTCATTTCTAATTCATAAGCAGAACATTTGCTAATGTTCTGTGTCAGCCCTGTCTAAAGAATTGATGATTACATGATGCCCTGAGCAGATATGGAGGGGGAACTCCCCAACACGGTCATTGTCTAATACCATCATTTGGATGCTAAATACTCGGGTGTGATATGGAATAAAGTTGTCATTATAGTTGGGAACTAGCAGGGTTCTAGTGATCACACTCTAAATGCAGCCTATACTATTGTTGACACTTGTGCCCCAGGTATCCTGGGGGCAGGAGGAAGAGAAGAGGAGTGGGCAGTTCCAGGACTAAGCCACACGTGCCCATCTTAGGTCAGAGGACCTGGCACTGGTTTCCTCTTTGGGTTATACCACTGTGCCTCATGTCACTGGTCCTCTCTAGTTAGGGTCATTACCCCTGTTGTACAGGAGAGGAAATAGAAGTTCACATGCCCCCCACTTCTCTGGCAGAGTCCAGGCACCTGGACCCCAATTCAGTGCTCAGGTCATATGGTAGAAAAGCCAGAACAGCTCAGGGAGTCACAGTGATGATGCCTTGAGCCAGGGGTACACACAGATGGTCATTGCCGGCCAGGGCCTGGGTTTCTTTAGCCTAACATTCTGATTTTGAGGACTAACTAGACAATTTCATTTTTTTAAGTACAATGAGCTTCCAACAAAACACCAAAGGATGAGTAGGAATAGTACATGAAAAGCTCAGCACAGCCCTACCGAGACCTGGTGGCTCATGTATCCTGTGAGCCTTCCCTCCTCTGCTGTTCAGGACCATCCCCTGGCCACAGACTTGGCACACAGAGCCCCAGCTAGAGCCTGTGTCTGGTCGCCTTCTTTTCATCAGCCATGCCCGGCTTTTAGCAGAATCAAGTGTTGGGAGCCACAGCATAATCAATCGTCCTTGGCAGTCAGAACAAGAAGGATCGATGGAGCGATCTCCCTGAAACCGTGGCCACCCTTCAGGGCTGACATGTGACCAGCATGCACCAAGGCATTGTGGAAAGTGCTCCACAGAGGTGCCCGGGCCTGGGGAAGGTCTGTCCTGCCCAGCAGGAAGGCCTGTAGGGACAGTAAACGGGAAGTCTGTGTATGGTGGGGCAAACGGGTAGGGCTGCACATGTCAACCCAGAGGCCTCGCTGCCCTCCTGTCCACCATCAGCACCACACAGGTCTGGAGACTGGCCCATCGCTTTTTCCTCTCTGCCTTTCATGGACAAGTGGAAGAACACAGTTCCCGTGGAGCCCGCGTCCTCACTCCCTTAGTGACTGGCCAGTGCAAGTGGGCTCGGGCAGGGTGGATCTTCCCCAGTGTTTTCTCTTGTCCGGACTGTTTGGATTTGCTTCATGGCCCACATGCCATCTTTGCTGACCAGCTTGCAGGGGATGTCGTCGTCACACAGATGGGGTCTGCTGCATTTTTAAACCAGTCACTGTGGTGTCCTTTCCTGTAACCAGCCTCTAAACCATGTGTTGGTCTTTGAAGGCAGTAGATAAGTTGGCTAAAAGGAAATTAGATAAAAGGCTGAACACTGTCAGAGGGGCACTGTATCTGTGAAGTTGTTTAATTCAAGTAGTTCCCTAGTTTCTCATTCCTGGGAGGACAATGCTGCAGCTGCAAATGTGCTGGGCTCTTAGCACTTGTCCCTGGTGAGACAGGATGGGCTCCCGGGGAAGATGGAACCCCCTTCCCTGTCGTCCCAGACTGGGCAAATGGCCAAGCCCTACCCAAAGTCTTATAAGACACTTCCAGGTCCCATCCCTGTCTGGGGCGTTATTCTTGCTCTGGTTTGTTTGACAAATGACCCGCAGCTGCCTTTCCCCCTGGCCTATTCACTCTTTCCAGAAAACAATGCAAATCCTGTTTTTACCCACTGAATGCTAGGTCTATGTATTCAACCCCAGAGGAGGAGCAAATCTCATTTCTTTTCAGAATTGCTCGACTTTGAAATACTTCGGATTCAAGACCAGGGACGTTAATCACCACTGAAATGATGGGATCTTTGCAATGAGAAGAAACAAATTATAATGGATGGTGTTTTGAAGAAAACCATAGGCTCTCCATGTTAAGGGTATGGTGTTCCCTTATGCTGAAAAGACCAAAGTGGTAAGGAAGACAGACGAATGGCCAACAAACATATGAAAAAATGCTCATCTTCTCTAATCATCAGAGAAAGGCAAACTAAAACCACCCTGAAATATCACCTAATCCCAGTGAGAAGAGCACACATCCCCAAGTCCTAAAGCTGCAGATGTTGGTACAGATGTGGAGAGAAGGGAGCACTTACACACTGCTGGTGGGATTGCAAACTAATACAGCCTCTTAGGAAAGAAGTATGGAGAATCCAAATAACTCAAAATAGGCCTTATATTTGACGCCACAATCCCATTACGGGGTATCTACCCAAAGGAAAAAAAAATCATTTTATCATAGCGCATTTGTACTAGATTATTGATCACAGCTCAATCAACCCAAGTGTCCATCAACCCATGAATGACTAATCAGTTGTGGTATATGTACACCATGGAATACTATACAGCCTTTAAAAAAGATGGAGACTTTACATCTTTTGTATTAACCTGGATGGAGTTGGAGAACATTCTTTTTTGTAAAGTATCACAAGAATGGAAAAGCAAGGTATCCAATGTACTCAATACTAACATGAAGCCAGTAGACGAACTAATACAAACTCACGTAAGAGCAAACTCGATTTAACTCAAACTGGAGAGAAGAGAATGGGCAGAAAGGAGAGGAGGAGGGGGTGGGTGTGCTCCCACCTAATGAACACAGTGTGATGGTATAGGGCACACCTCCTGGGTGCAGGACAAAACTAACAGGGACCTTACCTAACAAATGCAAATATTGTAACCTAATTATTTGTACCCTTATATTAATCTGAAAAAAAATCAAAGTGGTCTTGTATCTCAATGGTTAGGCTCTGGCCACATGTTCCAGGGCCGGTGGGTTAGAACCCAGCCCAGACCCACTACACAAAACAAAACAAAAAATAGCCAGGCTTTATGGTAGGTACCTATAGTCCCAGCTACTGGGGAAGCTGAGACAAGAAAATTGCTTGAACCCAAGAGTTTGAGGTTGCTGTGAGCTGTGACACCATGACACTCTACTGAGGGTGACAAAGTGAGACTGTCTCAATTTTAAAAAAGGGGCGGGGTCACTGACCTCCTGGAGTTCCTATGGAAAGCGCTGGTCTGACACGAGCCTCTGAGCACCCTCACAACCTAAGCCAGCCTTCTTTCTGTCTGTCATACAGAGATAGCAGCACCTCCCAGGGGCCTTCAGAAGAACAGTGAGGCAATGTACATGGAAGAACCTGTTACCTGTGAGCCCAGGAGGAAGTCAGGGAAAGCCATCTCTGGTCATGTTCACGCACACGGTGCTGTGTCTGTGCAGACGCCAGCTGTTAGATGCCTTTCTGTGTTCGGGGTAGGAAGCACCATCATGTCAGAGGCTGAGATTCCTAATTTGAAACAAGAAGGAGCTGAGCTATAAGATGCCTACAGCTCTGACCATTGCCCACGGTGGTAACGGTGTGGCTCAGGGTAGGCGGGGTTTTGGCAGCCTTTGCAGGGCATTTCATCCCCCTGCAGTGGGGGTGGTGTGGGGGAGGTGACAGCAGGAAAGCCAAGCTACAGTAGGGGGCAGCAGCTCCAGCCCAGGAGAGGCACAAGGCCACCCAGCTGGTCCCTCCACACTCCAGTCCCCAAGAGCTCTGGGAGACACCCAGCCTGGCTGTAAAGTCCCAGCCAGAGGAATGAGGAGCACCTGAAGCCAGGACTGCCTGACAAGTACGAGTGAAAAGGACCGAGGTGGGGGTGGGAGTCTATCTGTGTGACTGTGAAAGCATTTCCCATGTCAGAGCCAGCTCAGAGAGAGTGGGGATTTTTACTGTTGTTTAACCTGCTATTTTAGGTGTCAACAGTTTCTGAAGTGTTCATTGCTCATGCCAAGTCTGGGGGAAATCTTTCAAAAATGCTTTTGAAGAGCTTTTGACATTTCATCAGCCAAGTACCTTTCAGAAAATCAGAAATTGGAGTTGCTATCAGGATTCTCTCTCTCTGTCATATTCTGCGCTACCCAAAACCTCTGGCCCCTCAGAGACTCACTCAGTGAGGACCTGGGTGGTTTTATTGTGCCTGAGAGCTCACAATGGCGCTATTTCATCCTAACCTGGGCCTGTGCTCACCCCAGAGTCTGTGGAGGAGGGAGGGTAGCGCCCCTGCAGTGGGGCCCATGCTGCAGGTGCCAGATCCCAGGCAGGGATTAAACATTCCTGCGGCCCCCTGTGGCTAATTCTCAAGGCATCCTGTTTGGATGTGGTGTTATTTACAGTTGCAATTTTACAGCTGGCAGAAGTGAGGGGCAGGGAGTCCCTACTGCCCTGAAGGGTGTTGTCAGGGGAGAGCCTCTGTGTGGTTCCTCCCTGCTGGGGGCAGTGGGCCATGGAGGCTGTGTGTCTTGGGAAGAGTTACAGGGACATGCTGAGCCTGACATTCTGCCTCTCTGCAAGGAGGGTCTGGGTCCCCAGCAGAGGCCATTCATACTTTCATTCACCATCAGCTATGTTCTGAGCACATGCAAAAGCCAGGTGCCTGTGTGCCCAGACCCCAGAAAGTGGGCCTGGCTGTCACTGCTACTGTCCTCCTTCTTCTAAAGATGCCCAGCCTGTTGATGCCCATCTCACTGTCCTGTAAGTCTGAGGAACAGAAGGTCTTTTCTTTTTTTTTTTTTTTGCAGGAAACTCGCTACCTAGAGGGAAATGTCTTTTTCACAGTCACTTGATAATTTGCATGAAAAGCATGTGAACAAATCCAAATCTGATCTCTATTTCTTTTCTTACCATGATCTTTTGCTCTTTTTGCATGAAAACTGTTTATTTCATTATTTCTCTTCCGATGACCCCTCCAAAACCCAAGTGTCTTTGACTCCCCTTCCCTTCCCAGGAAGAGAGGGCAGCAGATGAACACGGGGCTGCCTGTCCCCTGCAGGTCACCGGGCAGAGTCTGTGACATGCAGCTGGAGGCACTTGCTGGGGAAAGAGCAGGAGGGGCTACACTTACTTCAGGGTGCCTGGCAGGGAGTTCTTCGGGTGAATTTATTGCTGCTTCCATTTCTGTCTCAGTTAACTGAGGCTCAGGGAGCCTCATTATGCGTTGATATAATGAGCTACTTGAGAGAAAGTACCCATCAGTGGAAAAGCACTTCAAACAAGACTGGATATGTCTCTTTGCTTAGATTGCAAAAGCCTGCAAAATGGCTTCACAGCGATGCTTGGGGGCAAATGCGATGCGAGGAGACCCTGCAGTCTTGTCACTGTTTAATTAAAGCCAAGGCCCTGGGAGGCCGACAGAGATGGAATTCGCTGTGTGAGTTCGGGTCATCCTTAACACGACCCAGCTCAGGTTACAGGAGGGTGCTGTGCAAAAGCAGCCCCTTCAGACCTGTCTGGAATCACATTTGTCTGCACAGCCAGAGCCGCCTCTAATGGTGCTTCTGGAGGCCTGAGTGCTGGATCTATGCCAGAGCCAGGCACATGATGTCCCAGGGAGAGCTACAGAAATAGGCCAGGTGATCCAGCATGCCTTCTCAGCCTCCAGCAGCTGCCAGGCCACCGTCTCTGTGCTCTAGGCCATTATTTGCTGTTATTAATAGTAACAGCAGGACTTGTTGAGGTCCACTCTGTCACAGGCACCCTGCTGAGTACCTATGCTATACCACCTCTACTCATGGAAACAGTTCTGCAAGGAAGGGTTTATTATACTCATGCTACAAATAAAAAAAAGGTATGGCTCAGATAGGTTAAGTAATTTGCCTGAGGTCATGCAGCCACCACAGCAAAAAGCTAGTCAAGGAGGGTATATTATGTGTGGATTTTAGGCCACAGAGTAGCTCAGCACCACTTCAATGCAAATGAAAACACAGCAAGTATGGAAGGTGAGCTGCTGAAAGGTTACACTCAGGGGTCCTTGTCAGAATTCATCATCTTTAATTACACAGGTGTTTCTTACTACAGAACACACAAAAAGGAAAATTAGTCCCAGAAACCATCTGATAACATGGTAAACTTTTTTAAACGTGTTTGTCTTCTAAACTTTCACAGAGGTACGTGCACATCTATACTGAACAAAAGTGGGGTGGTTTCTGTACGTGTCACCTTGTGACCTGGTTTGTCTTTTCACCTAATACATGAAAGCTTCTGCTGGCTTTTGTAGAGAGCAGATTGAACAATACTAAGGACTTTCAGAGGTGACGTGAGTCTTCAAGGTCACCCCAAGTGCTTGAGTTTTATAATAGTCATCAGTCCCTTCCAAGCAGAGACCCTGTCAATGTTGCACTTGGTCTGTAACAGGCCCACAGTATTGGTGTGATTTTCACACATTGATGATACCTGCAGAAGAAATGGCAGCCCTTTTTAGAGCTCACGAGGGGCTGAGTCCATAACAGCAGAGAGCCAGCCAGGCTGGAGGTGTAGGGGAATGAGACAGGCTCCTCCGTAGCCTGTGCAGAGTTTTTTCCCCAGGAGCCCACCAAGCCCCTGCCTGGCCCCAAGCTCCTCTCTCCAAGAAGGAACAAGAAGATACTAGCTTTCCCTCCTGGGTACATGTTTTGTGATAGGTGGCACCATGGCAGATGGCTCCAGCAGAGATCAGAAGTGAAAAGGATATCAGTGTTGCCTGTAGATCAGCAGATATATCCCTGTCTTGGAAAAGGAGGCCTCATATATGCCAAATAGTCACAGAAATAAGCCCTGATTATTTGGTAATCTTGTTTTCCCAGAGAGCAGAGTTTTTTTAAATTACATGACCAATTTACACATAAAAGTTTTTAATGGTATAGATGGACTAGTCAAATGCCAACTTAAAATATGTAACTCATTAATGTAGTTATTTGTACATTCATATTTAAAGTCATGTATTATAAATATATTGGAATCTAGAAATACTATTTTACTGCCATAGAGTGTTATGAAATTGCAGCTTTGGGCTTGGCGCCTGTGGTTCAACGGGCTAAGGCGCCAGCCACATACACCTGAGCTCGCAGGTTCGAATCCAGCCCGGGCCCACCAAACAACAATGATGGCTGCAACCAAAAAACGGCCGGGCGTTGTGGCAGGCGTCTGTAGTCCCAGCTACTTGGGAGGCAGGGGCAGGAGCCTCTCTTGAGCCCAGGAATTGGAGGTTGCTGTGAGCTATGATACCACAGCACTCTATCCAGGGTGACAGCTTGAGGCTCTGTCTCAAAAAAAGAAAAAAAAAAGAAATTGCAGCTTTGATGGGGTCAAAACAGTTGAATATAAGCAACTTTGTACAGTGCAACCAGATATTTGCAGTGTCTGTCTTGTCATCGCTGACTCCCTTTCTGAGTCCCCTGTGCAGTAGCCAGAGGAGGCCTGGTCAGGGCTGACCTCAGTGTGATGCTGCCCTGAGAGCACAGTCCCTCACCAGCTGTGATGTGACGCTGACCCGCGTTGGGGGGCCTTGCTCTGCCTTGTTGTGGCACTGTGCTGCATGAGTGTGGCAAGCCCTGAGGGTGCTTCATTAGGACCCTGGGCTTTCTCCTTCCTTCACCAACTGTCTGTGAGGACTCTGGGGCTCCAGGTAGACCCGCTTCCAGACTGCTTCTGTAAATGATCGTAAACATTTCTTTCATCTTCAATTATGAAGTCCTACCTCCCGAAGAAGACAGTTAAATTTTTTGCCACCTATCTTTTTTAACCCCTGCGTGATCTCCATAAGATCCAGTGAGCCTTGACTGAGATCATTCAGGATAGTGGCAATTCCCCAAGCAACACTTTGAGTACAAAATAATGAAGGGGACCCGCCTCACCCCTACCCCACACTCGTGAGAGGGTTTGTTCTTACTTGAACAGAAGGTAACTTATTCTTTCCTAGGAATAATTTTGACCGAAAGCCTTTGCTTCCTTATATTCAAGCACTCCTATCACCTGTATATAAACTCAGCAATTCTTCAAAGCAATTTTGGAACTCTTTCTGGAATGGCCATAGGAGCTATCGCCGTATAAGGCAGCAGTTCTCAACCTGTGGGTCTCAACCCCTTTGTAACAATGAAAATACATCGCGGCATTAGGAAGGTTGAGAACCACTGGTATAAGGTCTGATAAAGAGTCACAAACTCACCGTAGAAAAAGTGCTTCAAAGGACAGATTAGTCACTAGTGACGGAGTACTTCAAAGGTGACCATGGTGACATTCAGCAATGAGGTATGTAGCACTTTTTCTAGGATGAGTTTAAAAACTTAACTGTCAGACTTTGCACATTTATAACTACTACTTCATAGGAAGAAAGAATGCTTTTTGCATTCTCCACAGGGCACTGGGAGGAAGTTCAGAAGCTCTGGATGCCTGTTGCAACCACCTGGAAAACTAAAAAACACTGATGCGTGGGTCCCCTCCCCACTGGTCTACCACCCCCAACAGTCTGGGATATCAGGATTTTTTAAAAGTTCACCAGGTAACTCTGTGCAGTACCTCCCCACCTGCAGCCAGCTTCCTCCAGGATGCTCCGCCCGCAGGCAGAAGTCACGCTGCCATAGCACCTGCTCAAGATCTCCTTGTGAGTGGGCACCTTCTTGTGTAAATTCATCCCTCAACCTCAGGACCCCACAAACTTCTGTGTGCCCCCATGCGGACACCAGACATCTGGGATAGAGCCCGTAGCAGACGATGGATTGTCAGGGCTGTGCGCAGCCTCTGCTGAGTTCTCCTGGGATGGGGAGTGAGGCCTTGCCTGTGAGGACAGAGCCGCAGGGGCTGCTAGCAGTCTTCCCACCTTTTCTGTGATTTGAAGATGGGCATTCCTTCTAAGCATCATTCCCTCTGAATGTTTATCCTTCTGACATGAAAGGAAACATGAACCTGCCTGTCAGACAAGAAAGCAGAGGGACTGGCCTGCAGAAGCGCCCTTGGGAGCAGACAGTGCCTGCTTAGGCATGATGGTAGCACAGCAGTCTGCCACTGAGTTGTGCTGGGCGACCCCTCACAGCCACCCCCTCCCCACTGGAAAGACCTTCTTCTAGCACAGGCAATGACAGGCCCTGTGTCGGGTTGGGGGTGGGGCTGGGAAACACAGGGTCAGGGTGGCACGTGGCAGCTTCACCATGTATGACATCCAAAGAACAAAGCTCATGCCCACACTCTTCAGGCTCTCCTCTCCTCTCTCCACCCTGCAGTGCTGTTATTAACTCCAGCTGGGCTACTGTATTCGCAGCCTTTGCTCTATTAAAATGTTTTGCAAAGCCACTCAGAATCCTGTGCGTCAGGAGCTGTGGGGGTGCTGGGGGATCCCAGACAAAGTGCACATGTGGACCTGGGTCTCTTCCTGGAAAGAGAACAGCTTAGTGGAGATAGTTCCAAGGGCTTCCAAAAGGCTGAGGAGTACAGATAGCAGCCTCTGGACACAGGTCTTAGATCCCAAGCCATCCCTCCCAGGGAAGTACCGTAAAGATGTGAAGAGGGGTGCCAAGGAGAACAGGGCCATGAGCAAAGTCTCCCTTGAGAGTCGGGACATCTCAGCTGCATTGACCTGGTTTTAGTGCTGCAAGTCCTGAAGGTGCCAGCAACAGGGGCTGTGGTGTCTAAATTACCGCTGTGAGCCATATGTATTAGTGCATGGCTCTGGTATGCGAGAAAGGTGGTACTTTATTTTCTTTAGCTTTACTTAATTGTAAGCTCCAACCTTCCAGGCTTGTGGGAAATTCAACTCCAGTCACTGGGCTCCTCTCCATGCCCAGGACTAGGCAAAGGCCCCAGAGCCTCAAACAGCAGAGAACACTGGGGACACGCCTGAGATGATCAGGCCCGGTCGCTCCCCAGCCACCCACACACCTTGCCTGCAGTCTTGAGAATTTCAAAGCCTGGCTCCCTGCCTGGAACAGAGGTGGGCGGTGAAATGGAACCAGCACGGGCGCCTGTGGCTCAACCGGCTAAGGCGCCAGCCACATACACCTGAGCTGGTGAGTTTGAATCCAGCCCGGGCCCGCCAAACAACAACAATGGCTGCAACCAAAAAATGGCCTGGCGTTGTCGCGGGCACCTGTAGTCCCAGCTACTTGGGAGGCGGAGGCAGGAGACTCAGTTGAGCCCAGGAATTAGAGGTTGCTGTCAGCTGTGATGCCACGTACTCTATCCAGGGTGACAGTTTGAGTCTCTGTCTCAAAAAAAAAAAAAAGAAAGAAAGAAATGGAACCAGCATGAGTTAATATTTCAGCAGTGGTCTTATGTCTTCATCTGCTCAGGGTGTTATCACAAAATACCAAAGCCTGGGTGGCTCAACCAGCATTTATTTTCCGTGGTTCTGAAGGCTGGTAAGTCCAAGATCAAGATGCTAACATATCTGGGGTCTGGCAGAGGCTCACCTGGTTTACAGATAGCAGTCTTCTCATAGTGCCTTCACACAGGGGAGGGAGAGCTCTGGTCTCTTTCTTTTCTCAGAAGGACACCAGTCCCATCATGGGAGCCTCACCCTCAAAACCTCATCTAACCATAATCACCTCCCAAAGGGCCCCACCTCCTAATATGGCCCCATTGGGAGTTAGGGCTTCAACATACCCAAGGGTGGGGGAGGAACAGGCATGAAGCCCCCACAGTTTGAAATAGTCTTCCATTAGGCAGCTGCTACTTTGCCCCGAATTATTGCAAACATCTGAAAATGACACACAGGGGCCAGACCCAGAGGCAGGTATCTTATGAGGCCATCGTCCCAGCCCCCAAATCCAGTTCAGACCCCAGCTCAAGCTGTCCCTGTCTCTGGCAGTGCTCATCGACCTGTGGGAAGGGGCTGCAGTCCCGCGTGGTACAGTGCATGCACAAGGTCACCGGGCGCCATGGCAGCGAGTGTCCTCCCCTCTCAAAGCCAGCTGCCTATAGACAGTGCTCCCAGGAAGTCTGCAACGACAAGATCAATGCCAACACCATCACTTCCCCTCGCCTCGGTGAGTGCCTTCCCTAGCCCTGGTCTCTGGGGGGAGTGGAGAGGTGCTGAGTCCTACAGCCAGTAAGTCCCCAAGGGTGATAGAGTTGTAAGCCAGAAAGCCACCTTCTTAGTCCATATTTGTCAACTAATGGCTGACATGTGTCAGTGCAGTTGAAGATGGGCGGTATCAGAGATTCCATTCCTTATCATGAGACATTTGCTAACTTCCGTCTCAAACACAGCACCCTGAGTGTATCCCACTGGCTGCTCTGCCAACACAGGAGAATATTCTCCTAATCATTTTAGGATCCCTGTGTATGAAGGGGGTGAGGGGAAGTGCTTCTTGCTGGAAATGAAAGATTCAGGGTATCATGGAGGTGGCCCTGAAGATGTGCTCCTGGTCTGTCCCTTAGGTGGCTGCCAGGGAAGCAGACATGGGGGAGAGGTTGGGACTCTGACCCCTGTGTGTCATTCCCAAGGTGCAGCCTTGGGGGCTGACATATCTGGGGTCTGGCGGGGTCTTCTGAATCCTAGAGTGTAGCCTTTTGACTAAATCCCTTTTTATAAAAGGATTTGTTCTTTGAAGGTTGCATTTGGTCAAGGGGTCACACTTTACTGGGCAGTTTGACCCCTTCAGCTGTCTGTGTCCTGAGCAAGTGGGTGTGGTAGGGAAGAGAAGAGGGACATTTAAAGTTGATCTGCTTAAGTCCCTGGGAAATATTTCCCTAACACTGGAGACCCACCCACAAAAAGGGGGTCTCTGGAAGCACCTTCATCTGGGGAGGAGGCCATCGAGTTTGCAGAGCCCTCCGCCACTCGGCAGCCCCCTTGGAGCAGGGCTGTCTCTCTACACAACTGAGACCCTGAGGGAGATTTGGGCCCCTTGTTTGTACTTTGACCTTGTCCTTTTGTGGTTCCTTTAATGACCTTTGCTACATCTTGTTTTAATAAATGCCAACAGTAACAGTGTCCTCCGCCACGCGACAGCAGTAAGTGATGCTTAGCTCAGCCGCAAGGTGGCCAGTGCCCTCTCTCCTGAAGAGGCGCCAGATCACAGCACTCAGTCAAGCAGCTGGGTGGGATGCAGAGGTGCGCCCCTTGTGGCAGGAAGTAGCATCCACAGTGCCCCTGATGAGGGCGCAGCCCCATTAGTCTGCACAAGGCTGACATGTGCATGAAGGTGAGGGACCCCCAACCGTCAGAGCCAGGCCTCCTCTCTGTGTGTGCGTCACTACACGACCATTCTACCCCTTACCCCTGGGTGTTCTCTCTCTGCCTCCCCTCAGCTGCTCTGACCTACAAATGCACAGGGGATCAGTGGACAGTGTACTGCCGGGTCATCCGGGAAAAGAATCTCTGCCAGGACATGCGGTGGTACCAGCGCTGCTGCCAGACCTGCAGGGACTTCTATGCAAACAAGATGCGCCAGCCGCCACCACCCAGCTCATGACGCTCAGCCTCGGGGTTGCACAGCACTCAGGTCTGAGGCCTGGCGCATGGAAAGCCCACTAGCCAGCCAAAAGTGCACCAGCCCTACGGCTGCTCCCTGGCAAGGCTGCCGCAAGAATCCAATCCCATAGAATTTGAGCGTGAACTTGATGTTTGCCATTTGTGCTTTTGTACTTAATATATTGTTAGCAGCCACTGGATGGCTTTCTACAGTAGAGAAAAAATAGGCATGAGTCACAGAATAATAATAATTTCTAAGATTCCGTGTACCTCAAAGGGGAACACCTCTGGCAGACAACCATCAAAAGAGAGAGACGTGGTTTGGTGCTTCTGTTTTGGCTTTTGACATTTGAAGTCCTAGTGCTTGATGTACCACAGAGGGAATATCCTGAAAATGAGATGTTTTACGTTACAAGAGGCTTTATTCTGAAAGCCAGTCCAAAGCCCCAGATGGAAGGACATGTTGGCGAGCCTCTGAGACCAATGGCTACTCTGGAGGGGGCTGGGCTGCAGAGGCCACGTTCCTTCTCATCTACCTGCTCAACCACAAAAGAATTAGGACTTTGCGTCTCTACCCATCTCAGAATGTTCTCTGAATCCTGGGCCTTGCCTTAGAGTTTATCCCTGAGAGTTTAAATCTGGGTGGGCCAATGAGGACACCGGAACCAAGTGCTTAGTTTTCCACACCACCCACATAC
Organism: Arctocebus calabarensis; assembly: GCA_963573935.1. Lineage (NCBI taxonomy): Eukaryota > Metazoa > Chordata > Mammalia > Primates > Lorisidae > Arctocebus > Arctocebus calabarensis. The sequence continues at coordinate 61,807 of CAUYON010199888.1, forward strand.
AGGAAGAATGGAGAATATTCTTCCTGGAGAATATTCTGGAAGGCTCTGGATTTGGGCAAGCATCTGGTTTTCAGAGCTCTGCTGCCCACCTCACAGGGAAGCAGAAGAGCATTTCTTCAAGGTCCTGTGGAATGGGACACATGCTAATTGTGATGATGGGATTGCTGCCCAACTTTAAGTGAGCCTGGGACGGCTTTGTGGAGGCATGTGGGCCTCCCCCTCTGCCTCCAGGGACATCCACTCCAGGCAGCACTTACTGAAGCTTTGCACCTTAGAAATGCTGAATCGCCAGTGGCTTTCCACTGACCTTAGCCACTTACCTGCAGTTAGGATCACAATGAGGACCTCTGGGGACATGAGCACAGGCCTGGGGCCTGCAGAGTAAGGCCTGACTGCTTCATCCCAGCACAGGGTAAGTTTCATCCGGGGCCTCTCAGCCTGATGTGCCCGGACCAGCAAAGGATTCCCACCTGGCTGGGACCTCTGCATGCCCAGTGAGCCCTCCTATGGCCTGGGCATTGCAGCACCCATCATGGTCATGGCTGTCATTATTGACCCATCTTCTTACTGGGGCAAGGATGATACCCAGAAATGCATGAAGAAGGGGGGAGCCCTCCTACGACCCCTGACCCTTCACAATAGAGCTCTGTCCCCTCCAGAAACCAGAGCCATGGCCAGGGTGGCCTCTGAGAGCACAGAGGCCCTGGGAAGCTGGCAGGCTAGGAGCAGGGCCCTAGGTGCTAGGAGACCTTTTTGCTCACCACCTTGGTGTGCAGTTCACGAGTGCTTATGTTCTAGGACTTTACCATGAGAAACCCACCTACTCCTCCCTAATTCAGACAGAAGCTCTCACTTGAGCTAATTTCCATGGGATCATCTCCAAGTGTCTTTTGACTTATTGGTGCTGTGTTTTTGTTTTTTGTTTTTATTAATGTCACAATCTTAGGGTTAGCTTAAATCAGAAAGAAAGAAAAAAAAACCTTCTCTGCCTTCTCAACCCTGTCTTATGGGCTGTATTTTTGGTTTTAACTACCCTAGAGGCAGAGTAGTAGTAGGGATGGCAGGGAATTTATTCAGTTCCACTTGAATCAACAAGAAGTGTTGAGAAACTTCCTTAGGTGCTTTGTGGAAAGAACTGAGAGAGGTCAGGATGGAGTGGCCCACCCTTGTGAAGTACTCCATCAGCTGTTACCCCAGGGCCTATGCAAAACACAGTCCTCCCCAGGTCAGGTCTGGCCACTAGCATGCTCCTTGAATCCACAAAACCCTCAAATTCTTGGGGAACTGGGGTTCAATTTTTCTCCCAGCTCCAAAGGAGCTGTTAATTTACCAAAAGACATTAGCCTTTTGGAGTGAGGGTGCAGAGCCAGAGAGGCCCTGCTGGCTCATCTGCACAGGTCTTGAATTTGCCTCTGGCCACCCTGGCTGGATCAACTGGACTCTTCTGGCAAGGCCCCCATACCCTTGTAATGAAAATGATTGATCAGCCTATTATTATATACCCCATTGGTTCCCCTAGAACCCGTAGCTGAGTTCCTTTTGCTCACACTAGCTTTGCCCCTCTGGTAATCCACCACCTGCCTTCTGTTCATGGCACCAGCGATGATTCATTTCAGTGACAACATCATGACACTCTTGTTCCACTTTTTACAGAGACATTGAAGCTGTGATTAGAGCAGTGATGTTTCTGTGTCGTTAACACCCTGTACTGTTGCCCGAGTACTGTACCTTTGTGGTTGCATATGTGTGTTACTAACTAGACTCTCACAATCGTATGGTGCTATTTTTATTGGTGCAAAGTAAAACCCTGTCAGTTCATGGTTTGATATGATCAGAACACAGGAAAAGATCCTCCATGGCAATAATATATCATTGGGTTTTTTTTTCATTCGAGTCAAATGTATATATTCTCCATTAGTTAACTTATATTAATTACGTACTGTACCCGTGGTATTTTTGTCTTACTTTTTGGTGCTGGTTTTGAAAGAAAAGAGGAAAAAAAAAGAACATAAGACAAACATTGGATGCCATTATACATGAAAATTAATCACTTCATTGGAAGCAAATTGAATATGTGTAATAAAATGTTTTTTCCATTAACAGTTTTAAGCTGTCTGTGAAATGAAAGACAAAAGCCAGTCCTCCAAGGCTGATGGTGTCTTTCCATGCTGTGGCAGTCACCTAGCTCACTGGGGCCTTGGCTGCCATTAGCCACAGCCTACTGACCACAGCTGGGGTCTGGGTCAGAGGTCACTGGGAAATGCAGTTCTGGCAGGTAGCTGTGTCTCCCTGAGTGAGTGCTAACAAATCATTTAGTCCTGGGCCTCATCCCTGTGTGGTTTGCAAAACCCTGGGTGGGCACGTGAAGGCCTGACAGCTGTGCTGTGAGCCTGTGCACATGACATCTGACACGGAGTGGCTGCCTCAGTGGCAGAGCGGCCTGTGCTGCAGAAGGAGGCCCTGGCCATGCTACCTTGGGCTGGACTCTCCAGCCATTAGCCCCCTGCCACCCACAACCCTGCACAGTCCTCACACCTTCCCTCCTCTGGCAGGTGTAGGAGTGAGTCCTGACCCTGCACACACCCCAGGACACCTGCCCATCACAATGGAGATGACAGCAGCCATTAGAACCCACAGCTTGGGGAGAAGGGCCCCATCTCCTCCTGGAACAAGGAGAAAGAGCTCCCCGCTCAAGGACTTAGAGCCTGCTATGGAAGCTGGAGCAGCATCCAGAAATTTTAGTCTGACAAACCACTGCCCACTGTGGCTGGGAAACCACAGTTTGCATTAATTCTGAAGAATTATCACCTACCTGCCTCTGGGACCATTAGAACCTTCTCCTTCCTCTGAGCGTTCTGATCCCTCTGGGAGGTTGACTTGAACAGCCCTATGGCATGCAATTTCTTTAGAAGCTGTTCTGATTGATGTTTGGCCCCTCAGCAATTCCAGTTTGTTAGAATCAGCTGACAAGCTCCACACTGGCAGGTGTTGAGCAGGTGTCCATCAGGGGCCCTGCACTTCCTAGGACCACAGTGAACACAGGATCTCAAGGCCTGCTCAGAAGCCCATGGCCCTACTGGGCAGATGGGCCTGGAGACCTGCACAGTGGGGATGAATGGGAGCACCAGGAATCTCAAGGAGGGAAAAGCTGGGACCTTTCTGTGTTTGTTGATCGACCTTCCAGACATAAGGGTTAGGGTTGGATTCTTCTACAGCAGTGCTCTCCCTCTGTAAAAGGTCTCAGCATACACCCCTATGCTTTTGCTTCTAGGCACAAATCTTCTGCATCTTTGCCCATTTCTCTGCCTGACCAGCAAGTGATGCCCAGCCCTCCCACTGGCCCCCAGACCCTCAGGCCCCCATCAGCACTTCACACTCTCTCACCTACTACCAGTCTTGAACTCTCCATGCCACTCCCCTGGCTCTGCCCGTGGTCTGCACTAATGCTGTTCCTGACAGGTCACCAGTGACCTCATGATAGCAGATGGTGCAGACATCCTAGTGTCCTATTCTCCAGGCGCAGCAACCCTCTCCTCTTCTCCTGGCTTCTGCGGCACCACACTCTCCTGACTTTTCCTCCTCTTCCCTGCTGGCTCCCCTTTCTCCACCAGCCCCCTAGGTGATGTGGTGCCCCTAGCTCAGCCCTTTAGCTCCTTCTCTCTGTATACTTTCTCCATATGTCATGTCACCCAGACCCATGACTTTTAAAACCATGTTCACTCTGGTATCTCCCAAATTAACATCTTTGGCCCTGGCTGCTCCCCTAGCGTCCGTACTCACACATGACCTCCACTCACACATAATCAATCCCACAGGAAGCTCTGGGACTGGGATGGCCCTGTAGAGTCCTCTCAGCTCTGCAATTTGGGCAGGGGGCTTCATGGGGATAAGCCATTTCTGCTGGGGTGGCTCAAAGAACAAAAGAGAGACTGGAGTGATGAGAAGACCCACACACCTGCACATCTGGCAGCCGACGCCGACTGTTGGTAAGAACCTCAACAGGGGTTGCCAGCTGGAACACCTACAAGAGACGTCCCCTAGGGGCTTTCTGTTCTGCAGAGGGGTGGGGAGATTTCAGTAGCAAACCCCCAAGACAGAACAGAAACACTCATGAGAGCTGCATTACCTTGAGAAGGTACACAGCATTGTTTCCACCACAGTCTACTTGTGAGGCAGGCTCAAAGACTCACCCAAGTTTACAGGGAAGGGACAAAGAGTCTGCCTCTTTCCGAAAGTGTGCCAAGATTCTAGAAGAGCAGGTAGGACAGGAAATATTGTTGTGGCCATTTTTTGAAGATTTCCATATATCCCATGTATAGTCAGGGTTCTCCAGAGAAATAGAACCAATATATAGATGATGATAGACAGACAGATAGGTAATACAGATTTATTGTGAAGACTGGCTTACATGATTATGGAGGCCAAAAAGTCCCACCATTTGCTGTCTGCAAATTGGAAACTCAGGAAAGCTGGTACTGTAATTCAGTCCAAATCCAAAGGCCTGAGTTCTGATGTCTAAGGACAGATAAGATGGATGACCCAGCTCTGGGAGGAAGAGAGAGAATTCATCTTTCTGCCATCTTTTTGTTGCATTTGGACCCTCAACAGATTGGATGATGCCTGCCCACATCAGTGAGACTGTATCTTCGTTCCTCAGTTTAGTGATTCTAATACTAATCTTTTCTGAAAACACCCTCATAGTCACACCTAGAAATAATGTTCTACCAGCTATCTGGGCATCCCTTAGCCCAGGCAAATTGGCATGTAATAATACTCATCACATTCCCCACATGCAAAATGTGCTCTCCCTGCCCCCAGCCCAGTCCTATCTTCTCACCTTAACATGGGACTTGAGTCCAGGATCCCAGGATGGGATCTGAGTCAGGTGCCCATGCAGAAAGGGCTCTTTCAGGGTGGCTTCAAAGGCACAGGTCCTTGAATTCTGTCTTCCTGGATCTGAAAACCTGTGAACCGAGATGTCATCTCCCCTAGACTTCCAGGGACAAGCCTAGAATAACTGCTTAGACAATCCCTATTTGAAAAGGAGTGGAAAGAGAAGGGCAGAGCAGCCACCATCTGGCAACTCTTATGTCCAGCCCATTAGGCTCAGTCATACTGCCAGGGAATGATTCTCCTCAGACTGCCAAAGAGGCTTACTGTTTATCATAATTCACCTTTAATGCTAAAGAAAGCAAGATATAGTAAAGAGAGGCTGTACTGACATGCCTTTGACTGCTGGACTCCTAGCAAGCCCATCGATGGCAGAGGGTCTTCAACCCTTTTGGAGCTTATTTCCCCAAGGAGATGGCCCATGGCCTGTGCTCCACTTGCCATCTCTTGCTTGTCTGGTCTGATTATCATGAGATGCCAGATACAGTGGGTTGTGTATGGGTTTTCTACAGTCCAGAGACTCTTAGGCTGTACACTACAGAGAATGGGAGAGTTAACATCTGCCCTGGGGGAGACACAAATGGACACTTTGAACTGTCACACACAAACATGGTAAGGATGGGAGAGAATGCATTCCCCAGTCACTGCCATCTACTTTGCATCAGAACCACATTAATTTGCCCCAGCAAAAATTCCACTTTGGAAAAAGCTGTTCCTATGGGGCTAATTCTTAGTTAAAATTGTGGTAGTCCACTATCACAGTCAGGATCCATTCCAAATTTGATAGTGGCCAGACTGATGAATTGCATGGGAATATGATGGGAACCACCACTGCCACATTCTTTAGATCTTTAAGTATGATATTAAAATATGCCATTCTCCATTCTCCTTAGTAAAGTATCTCAAAAATGGAAAAGCATATTAGTATTGAATACATTGGATACTTCCTTTTCCATTCTTGTGCCCACACAAGAGAAAAACTCAATTCACATTGGAAAGGAAGGGAAGAGGAGGGAGGAGGAGCAGTGTGCTCTCACCTAATGGGCACAGCATACCTCCTGGGGGAGGGGTGCAACTACAATAAGGATCTTACCTTTGTCTTACCTGACAAATGCAAAAGTTGTAAACTGATCATTTGTACCTTCATATTAATCTGAAACAAAAAAATTTTTTTAAAAAGAATGGAAAATCTAGCATCCTATGTACTCAATACTGATTTGAAATTGGTAAATGAATAACTATAGACCCATATGAGAGAAAAACACAGATTCAAGGAGTGAGGAGGGGGCTCAGTAAGCTCCCACCTAACGGATACAATGTAGGGGTATATGGCACACCTCCTAGGTGAAGGACTTAACTACAACTTCGATGCTACCTAACAAATGCAGACAATGTAACTCAATTATATATATGCTTATATTAATCAAAATTTAAAAATAATAATAAAATATGCCATTCTCACAGGGTTGCAACACTGCCATTGGTTTACTGTCTTGCCTGGGGAGAGGGGTGCAGTTTCACAAGCTTCCATTTGGCCTTCCCCACCACAATAGTTCTTTACCCAACAGGCCAAGGACCAATTCAGGAACAAGGGAACTGAACACTGGGTGGCTTATGGGACCCAGTGTACCCATCCATTATCTGAAACCCATTTGCCTTCACTATGGGTCCTGGCATCTATGCCAATTTGGATTCTGTGTGCAATAGCCTTCTAAATGTGTGTATTTCCCTCTCCTAGGTAAGTGGTTGTGGGTCCCTTTGGGGAAAGATTGGGGGGTGATTATTTTATACCCTTCTTCTCTTCCTGGGGCCCAGCCTCTCCTTCAGTCAGTGGGTTCTTGGGCATGAAAACTGGTTCACACAGGAAACAGAGCAAGACTTCACAATGTTTGAGGGGATCATTGCTCTTGTGATCACACATCCTTTATTTAATGTATAAATTGAATAAAACCCTTTGTGGCTGCCCATCTACCTTGGTTAACAGAACCATCTGTTAGGCCAAACCATCCACAGGTCAGGCCCCCCCTATTGCTATCTGACCTTGCCACTCATCTTTATCATTAGGCCCACTGTGTTTCTGACCATCTGGTCTCCATTATTTCAGGATCCTATTAGTCTCATGGCTCTCATGCAGGCCAGTTCTATAACAACATCCCCTACTGTCAGCCAAGATCTACAGAGAACAGCCATGACTGACCTCCACGAGACTGGTACCCTCCCATCCGGACTTCCTAATGGCTTTGGGAGATGGAGTATCTCATGGGCCCTCCTATGGAACACAGTCTGGGAATGGGGAAGGAGGAGACATTCCGAGCTTACCCAGAATATCCTCCCTGCAAGCCCATCTTCTGAGCCCTTTATCTACCACCTCCCATTACACTCCCACTTTACCTTGTATGACCATCACTTTCCCCTAGAGTCCATGAGCCATCTCTCTTCCAGGGAGCTGAATCCATGGAGAATGCTCCCCTTGAAACAAACTTAACCCATTCCCCTGGATTTTCCACTGTTCGTCATCTAGCCCTAAGCTCTGATCCCATGTGCAGTCTTCTGGCACCTGCATGTATATTTTGCAAGGCCCTGCAGCTTCTTTGGGATCTAGTTCCTTTCCTTCCCCAGCTGGGTTATACTGCAACTTAGGCACCCATCTGGTGGCCAGGAGGATAGGTTGGGAGGTGCTTCTCTCAGGGAGCTCATGTTATCTTGCAAGGCACGGACCTCTGCCTTATCTTTAAGCAAGCAAACAGTGAAAGTAGACAAGCCACTTCTATGGGCTGGGAAGATTCCAGAGAATGTCAGGTTTCACAGTTCTCAGAGAATTGACCTAGATATCCCCATTCCAAACTCAGAGTCCCATTTTTTCCTAATCAGGATCCTGACCTGGGTGTAGCTAACCTAGGGGGTTGGAAATTCAACCTTCTCTGCATCTTCTATAGTCATTATCAGTAAAACCTGGCCTGGCCCTCAGCCTTTTCTGCCTGCTAACAGTAACAGATAAGAGTCTCCTTTTATGCTGCCAAGAAGCTCTCTGCCTTCCACACTTCACCCTAAATTGGTGATTCATCTATAACATTTTCTACAGCATTCCCCCAAACATCACTAACACCTGGCAATAGTCTTAATTTCTTCGCCTTATGATTCCTGTTTCCCTAGAGCTTCCAGATGACTGGGCTATTATACCACCAGTGAAGGCTGAACTATTGCCTGACAGATGCAGGCAGCTTCCCTCTCGTGGGGGAAAGCAGTCCTTGCATCTAGCTGGCAGATGATTGCAGCTCCAAAGTTCTATTTTAGGATCTGCTTCCTAGGACCACTCCCGGCACCAGCTACCTTAGTTTGAGTCAGTCTCTGAGATGGAGATTTGTGGGCAGGAGATTTACTGGGAGGTGCCTTCAAAACCCCTAATGGAGTAAAGATTTGGCACATGTAGATTCGGAAATCTGATGTCACCACAACAGGGTCTCAGCCATTCCCACAGGAAACTGTAGAGCTACAACGGCCCTTCAAAGCTATCCCAATTGGGGCAGCTTTTGTACATCATGGGAAGCAATGTGATCTTGAGAGTCTGCTTCTCACTGCCAAGGGGCTGCCTGGGGACAGGCTCAGCTGAGAGCAGCCACCACTCCTGGGGCCTGGTGAACAGTGCCTCAGTCCTAAAAGAGGATCTGACCTTAGATTTTTTTTACAAAATTAAGGTCCCAGTTCCTACCCTCCTTTCCTTCTTCAGACTTCTCCCAAATCAGTAAATGGCACCTCTCACCAAACGTCAGACCTCAAAGTCATCCTTGTTTCCTCAGTTTCCCTTTCAATCCCCAATCCAATTCAGCCAAGAATGCCATTGGTTGTGCCACCAAACAACATCTCTAATCTGTCTACCTCTCCTTATATCCACTGCCGTCATGGTGCACCCCATCACAGGACATCTCAAAAACACCCTGCGGCAGCTTATTCTCTAGTCTGTTCATACGGCTGCCACAAAGTACCTTAGCCTGGGTAATTTTATTTTTATAATTTACTTATTGCTTGTGTATAATTTATAAACAACAGAAATGCACTGTTCACAGTTCTGGAGGTTGGAAGTCCAAGATCAAGGTGCCAGCAGATTCAGTGTGTGGAGAGGTCTCACCCCCACCTCCAAGATCATGCCTTCTTGATGCATCCTCAGTGGCAGATGGAGTGAACGACCTCTTTAGGGACTCTTTTATTGGGACACTAATCCCATTCATGAGGACCCCACCCTCATGACCTAGTCACTTCCCCGTACCTCCAACCTCCCAACACTATTGCACTCAGGGCAGAGTTGCAACACATGCATTTGGGGGGACACAAGCATACAGACCACTACACTTCCTGTCTCCTTCCTCTCTGGCTCCCTCTAATGATTTCTCCACACCCTAGCCAGGGGAATATTTTAAAAACATAAGTCATAATAAAAACATCAATGACACTGCCCTGCTTAGAGCTCTGCAGTATCTTCTTTCCCCTGTGGTCCTCCCCAGGCCTCTGCCCCCTCTTCTCCACAGAAGGGTCCAACTACAATCTCCTTCTGTCTCCTGCGCCTTCCTCCCTCTTCTCCACCTTTGGGGCTTCTCAGGTGCCACTGCCTCTGCTCATGAGGCTCCCATTCCCCACCCCACAGACCTTCCCATGACTGACTAATCTGCACCCTTCATCTCTTGACTCAAATGTTCCTCAGACAGATGTCCCTGGGCACTCACCTATCGTGGCTTCCCAGACATGGCTGCCATTTGTGAACCCTTCTCAGGACCTCTCATAACCTAGGACTATTGTAGTAACTTTTTCCCTTGCATATTATCACTTTCCTGTCAAGAAGGTGAGTTTTCAGTGCAGAAATCATGTCCTGCTTGCATATGGTCCCTTATGCATGGGGTCCTTATGATCACTTACCATTGCCAGTTCCAATTACTACTATTTAAATGATTTTCAGATAAACTAAAGGTTGTACCAGAACATGTCTGTACTGAGTAATAAAAATACACTCTAAAAACTCAAATGATTTTTTTGGCTTATTCTTCAAATGATACAAATATTTGGACAACCAGCTTTGAGCCTACACACACACACACACTATATATATATATATATATTTCTAACATTTTTCAAATTCTCCCTCTTGCTAGTCACCATTTGCCAACAGAGATGGGTATTTCCAGGTGGTTGTCATCATAATCGAGACACTGTATTCTCTCCTTTTTGTTTTATCTGTGGATCAGGGGAGTGACTGGGGAGGCAGAGAAAGCCTATGGTTTGGTAAGGCCCTCTGTAGAGCTTGTGTGGTGCCACCCTCCAGTGTTTCTGGAATAGGCTCTAACCACACCAAAGGTAGGAAGGAGCTTATTGGAAACTTTAGGGACATTTATTTTAATCCACTTCTGACTTTGACTCCACCACAGTGGAAGGTCACTTTCACTGAGGGCCCACTCATGGGTGTCCAGGGAAAAGGGAGCTATTCTAGGGGCTGGTATTTCTACCAAGATTGCAGAATTCTAAGTATCCTTTAAAACTTTACTCTCCAACTGCTCACCCAGGATTCTTACAAACAAACTGTTCTTTAGAAGTTTTAGAGGTCTCTTGGTGTACCAATCACACATTCAGCAATCTTTTGGCTAATAATGTATCCCCAGCAATTGGCTTTCTTGCCTCTGAGGTTAGTTTTAACATGCCAGTTGATAGTTATAAAAGAGCAATTCTGGAAGGCCTGTCCAAGGATCGCTATGTATTAACACATCATTAAAATAGCATATTGCAAAGTCAATATACGATTATACTATTGACCTATCCCATACTGAATGATTTTGAAACCTCAGTGAAAGCCAAGTGCCATTTTATTAAATTTAGGATGCAAGGAAGGGAAGAGAGAGGGTTGCTAGGGTTGCAATAGGGTTAGTTTGATGTTTGTGGCATTTTGCCAATATTTTCTTAAACAAAACAAGTATATAATGTATCCATATTCATTATAATACTGAATTTTTGTTCTCTATGTACCTGCATGTATACATACACATGCACAATGCATACCTGTACATGTGCAGCATGACCTCAGGTTTGACTTGGGACAATCTACTGTGGCTTATATAATAGCCCTAGAGCAATTTCAGGCCTTGCATCCTTTGGAGCAATGGTCACATTGCTGAATTAGGTCAGAGGCTCCCAAGGCAGCAGCAACACCCATCTGAAAATGTAAGTTATGGTACATAAAAGTTATTTATATCATGACTCATATGTTAAACAACCATTTTACAATGTAAGTCAATAAACTTTTATTGAGCAGTGTTGTAGATACAGGGTAGAGGGATGAAGGGTGAATGTGACTCCCCTGTCCTCAGGGAGTCATCATGATGTGTTATTGTACCCCTCTCTTGGCAAGTGTGTGGCTCTGCCCAAATGTAGAAAAATATTTAAGTCAGTTCAAAACTAATAGTATTGTTGGCTCTGAATTCCGGATAAACAAACCTCTGCTCAAGGAGAAATCAGATCTGCTGTCTTTCTGATCTAATTCAGCAAAGCCAAGTTCTCAAAGTTTGAATGCCTCACTCACACGCACCCTCAAATGAACTTCGCACCTCTGACACTGCATCCCTTATACATATCACTTCATAGTGACAGCTCAGACCACACCTAATCCTGCATGGTTTTCCCTGTCCAGACCAAGCTGACTGGTCAAGATGGACAGATGTATCTGTCCCCACAGTTGGCAGCTGCATATGTGAGCTGGACTCTGACACAGCTCTTTTAGGATATTCAAAGAGATAAGAAGTAAAATACATTTCAAAAGAGCAGGAAATCATGAAACAAAATTAAGGCAAAAGAACCAATGAAACTCAGAACTGATGAATAAAGTTATGACAATGCAAAATGCCAAGAACTGGGTGAGTGCCACCAACAAAGGAATCAACCAAAAGGGCTGCTCACGTGGAAGGTAGTGTGGAAGAATTATTTTTACCCAGAAGGCAGTATAGAGAGGCCAAGGAATTTTTTTTTTAATGAAAGCATAGTTAAGAAAAAGCAAAGATAATTTTTTTTTTAGAGATAGAGTCTCACTCTGTTGCCCTCAGTAGAGTGCCGTGGTGTCACAGCTCACAGCAACCTCCAGCTCTTGGGTTTAGACGATTCTCTCGCCTCAGCCTCCTGAGCAGCTGGCACTACAGGCACCTGCCACAACGCCTGGTTATTTTTTTGTTGCAATTTGGCCAGGGCCAGGTTCAAACCTGCCACCCTGAGTATATGGGGCAAGCGCCCTACTCACTGAGCCATAGGCACCGCCTGCAAAGATAATTTGAAAGGTGGCAACTTCTAAGAACAACTCCACAGACCAGAAGCAAAAAAGTAAGGGAGGAGAAGATTGTGGCTGAGGATATGCCCAGGAATCAAAGATGTGAGTGCTTAAAACCAAAGGTGCTACAAATAGTAAACAGAAATAGAAAAAATCCACACCTCACATCATAGTCAAACTGCAGAAGTAGAGAATGAAGAGGGAATCTTGGAAACAAAGAGAAAAAACAGATTCCCCAGAGGAATGGCCGTCAGTCTGCTAGTAGATGCCAGAGGGAAATGTAGTCATTCATTCTTCCTTCTTCTTTTTTTTTTTTGGAAGAACTGATGCTTCTTTCTGGGTTGCTGACTCAATGGGGGTAGCTGTTTCCCTCCTGGTTTTTTTTTTTTTTTTTCTCTTTTTTTTTAGACAGAGTCTCAGTCTGTAACCCTGGGTAGAGTGCTGTGGTGTCATAACCTCAAACTCTTGGGCTCAAGTGATCCTTTTGCCTCAGCCTCCCAAGTAGCTGGGACTACAGGCACCTGCCACGACACCCAGCTAGCTTTTTTTCCCCCTCTTTTTCTTTTTCAGAGATGGGGTCTTGCTCTTGTTTAGGCTGGTCTCCAACTCCTGAGTGCAAGCAAGCTAGGATTACAGGTGTGAACCACCTCCTCCAGTTTTTATAATTTCTCACTGTAAACTCATCCAATCAAAGGTCAGTTTTTCTTTTGGAATGTATGAGGCTTGGGAAACTGAAGCATCTCCAAGTGCAGAATGAGGTCTATATGTTTCTGTCAGGGGTCCAAGGGATAGCACTTGGCCAGGGCCAATTTTTACGCTAACTCCACAACCCTGGGCTCCTCCCTCCCCACCCCAGGATGCTATGAAAAGATTTGGACCCTATGGAGAGTACAGACTGGCCTTTCATTTCTCTCAGATCTCTTTTCCTCCTGCTCAGATCCACTAGAGTCAAACATCCTTGCTGTGTCCCTAGGCAGAGTTTACAAGATCCTCTTTCATGAGGGCTGTACCCTGTCCAAAGTTCTAGGCTTCACACAGGATGTGGGGTTACCTCTTTTTCTCCAGTCAGATTTATGCCTCTGACTCTGGCAGTTGTCATTGTTGTTTAGCAGGCCTGGGCTGAGCTCGAACCTGCCAGTCTTGGTACATGTAGCTGGCACCATAACCACTATGCTGCAAAAATTATTTTAAAATTAAGTCCCATTTATTTGTTTTTGTTATATTTTCTTTTGGAGTCTTAGTCATAAATTCTTTGCCCAGGCCAATGTCCAGAAGAGTTTTTACTGAGTTTTCTTCTAGATTTGTTATGGTGTTGGGTGTTAAAATCTTTAATACTTCTTGACTTAATTCTTGTGTTTGGTGAGGCATAAGGATCCATAGTCATTCTTCTGTATGTGGCTGTCCAATTTTCCTAGTACCATTTGTTAAATAGGGCATCCTTTCCCCAGTATGTGTTTTTGTCTGCTTTGTCAAAAATTAATTGGCTATAGATGTATAGTTTTATTTCCGGGTTGTCTATTCTATTACACTGGCCTATGTGTCTACTTTTATGCTGGTACCATGCTGTTTTGGTTACTGCTGCCTTGTGGTATAATTGAAGTCACATAATTTGATACCTCCAGATTTATTCTTTTTGCTTAGGATTGTGCAGTGGCTCACACTTATAATCTTAACACTCTGGGAGGCCAAGGTAGGTGGATTGCTTGAGCTCAGGAGTTCAGCTTGAGCAAGAGCAAGAGCCCTTCTTTACTGAAAGTTGAAAAATTAGATGTGCATTGTGCTGGGCACCTGTAATCCCAGCTACTTGGGAGGCTAAGGCTAGAGGATTAACTGACCCCAAGATTTTGAGGTTGCTAAGAACTATGATGCCACAGCACTCTACCCAGTATGATAGAGTGATATTCTGTCTCAATAAAAAAAAAAAAGATGGAGACTTTAAATATTTTGTATTAACCTGGATGGAGTTGAAGAATATTTTCCTTAGTAAAGAATCATAAGAATGGAAAAGTATCCAATGTACTCAATACTATTATAAAACCAGTAGATGAACAACTACATGTCCACACAAGATAAAAACACAATTAAATTCAAGTAGGGGGGAGAAAGGAAGGAGGAGGGGGGAGGAGGGAAGCGGATTGGTGCGCTCTCACCTAACAGGCACAATGTAGGGATATATGGCACACTTCCTGGGTGAAGGGCTCAACTATAACTTGGACTTTACCTAGCACACACAAACAGTATAACCTAATCGTTTATACCCTCATATTAATTTGAAATAGACATTTTTTTTTTTTACAAAAAGAGAGAGACAGCTGTGGACAGATGTGCAGAACCTTGAATGCCAGGCCAAGTGACTGTTGCTGTCTGCCTGGAATGGGTTTCCTGGGTTCCAGGCAGGAAAGAACACCTAATTAGACTTTGTTGCTTCTACAGAGACCATGCCAGGATAGCCAGGGGTATTTCTGGGCTAAGCTGGATGAGCCAGTTAAGCCATGCTTTTAAAATAAATAGCTTGTACTGTTTGTCCCCCAAGGATAAAATATGCTTCATGGAGCCTGCCTCATTATTCCTTGCAACATACATATGCAAAGCATTAGCCGGCAAACTTCCCCATTCCTGCTTGTTTAGAGAGTGATTTTTGCCAAGGTCACACAGCATATTAAGGGGTGAAACCAAAAGCAGCAATGACCCTCAGCCCTTCATTCTAACTATGTATCTTTCTTATTTTCCTCCTGCTTTGGCCAAGGGTCAAGGCTGATCTACCAAACCATGTCTGAGCCCCTTTCTGACATCTAGGCCCAAGGCAAGGTCTCTTCTCCTCCAGGGTGGCTGAAATGCTGGCTTCCTCCAATGGTGGAGCTTGTTCACAGAGATATGGCTCTTACCCCCTTGTGATGGTCAACTCTGGAGACCCCTGAGGGGAGAGGGAGGTTGCTCATGCATGCCTATAAGAAAGCAGGAAGGAGGTAGAAATGAGACCTGAGTGGAAATGAGCCTGGCCTGACCCCATGGGAAATGATCAGGTGGTGACCTTTCCCAGATATTCAACAAGGAAGTTTCATGCACCAAACAGACCTCCTTGAAATCTGGAAGGCCCCAGTGTCTTTATGTGATTCCCAATCCTCCTTCTGCCACCAAAAATCTGGCCTTTCTGTTCCATTAACAATTTTAACAACTATTTATTGCACCCTCACATGTGCCAAACACTGTACCAACCTCCATGCACCATGACAGCTTCCACATGTACAATAGCGTGGGCTCTAAGTGGAGCACTCTCAAGGACAAGAAATTCAATGGGGAATACCATAGGCAGGGCCCTGCCCTCGTGAATGTACAGTCTGAAGTCTTTACAGTTCAGGTGGTCAGTGCAGTAAAGCTGTGGAAAGATTACAAGTCGTAGTCAAAGAAATGTGGATTCAAAACACGGCTCTACTTCTTACCAGCTGTGTATTAAAGAATATGAAAATGGAAGTTTGGATTCAATGTATAGATACCACATGCCTAAGATGATACCTGACCCAAAATGCCACACCAAAGGCCTCACCCACTTTAGGGATGTAAGAGAGCTGGGCTGTGATGATGAAAGAAGGGTTTCTTTGAAGAGAGCTGGTGGTATGCTGTAAGACTTCCTCCAGCCCTGCCAGTAGGGGGAGATTGTACCTCCCACTCTCTTTAGACCTAAGAAGAGGAGTTAAATGGGGACCTTGCCAAGGATTTAATACATGTGCCCAGAAATGTAAAGCAGCACAGTGGGCTGGTACCTGGTTTACACCTGAAAAATCTAAAATAAATCTAAAGGATAAGAGAAGGGCCACATATTGTTGACTTAGGCTGACATAACAAAAGGCCACAGACTGAGTGGCTTAAAAAACATATATTTTCTAACAGTTCTGGAGACAGAAAGTCCCAGATCACAGTCCAACAGAGTTTGGTTTCTGGCAAAAGCCCCCTTTGTGACTTACGGATAGCTACTATGTCCTCATGTGGCCTTTCCTCTGCAAACACTTGGTGAATGACTGAGACACTAATTCTATCAGATCAGTGCCCCAGCCTTATGGCCTCATTTAACCTTAATTATCTCCTTGTAGGCCCTTTTTCTATATATAGCCACATTGGGGGTTAGGGCTTCAACCTATGGATTTTCCGGGGGTGGGAGGACACAATTCAATCTATGACCTGGCTACTTTGATAGCAGAGCCAGAAAGAAGCAGCTGCACCAAGGACCAGCCTGTACTTCCCGAGCATGTCAAGGCAGAGAATATGTGGACTGTGTATGACAGAGAGAGCCAGTATAGAGTGGCTTGGGTCCTATCCAGGACTCTGTGGTAAGAGGTGCACCAGCCATGACCCACTCATATCACAGGCGCTGAGGAGCATTAGCCACAAGTGGAAAACAACACATCTCCCGCATGTGAGAGATCCTAGTAGATAATGGGTGATGGATGTGCATCTCCACACACATCTCCCATACTATGAAAGTTCTCTAGGAGGAAAAGTCAGCCTTAATCTCCTGCAGGGCCCAAGGAAGCCTTACACTTGACGGTCACTTCAGTACCTGCCAAGTAGGAATTTCCCTGATCCTCTTTTCTTTCCACCTTCCCCAAGCCAATGGAAGAATTCTTAGGTAGGGAAAGCTCAAAGGGACTTATCACAGACTCTATCTCAAGCCAGTTTCCTGACAAAGCCAGAGAGGAAGAGTAGATTGAACTTTAAATGAAATTCAGAAAAAATAAAAATAAATAAAGAAAAAAAAAGAAATTCAGAATTGGATTATGACATGGAATGGGATATTTTTATTACTAAATTGAGACCACATTTTGTAACTTAAATAGATTTCAGAAAGTGACCAGGGAACTAGTTTTATTACCTCAGAGAGACTAGAAAATTCATGGGACCAAAGCTTTCATGTAGGATTGGGGAAGAATAGTCCCACAGGGTGGATTTACAGGGACAACGAAGAGGTGGCAAGAACATTCTTTGTGGATACCCCACACACACCCCCTGAAATCTATGTGTGTTCAATAGCACATTTACACTGTAGTACATGATATTCTTGTCTTAAAATAGGGATATTATAATTTAACATGAAATATTGCTCTGAAAATTAAACTAAATAAACCTGAGCCTACAAAACAGCTAGGAGAGAACCCAGCACAAAGAAGGTCCAAAGAGATGGCAGCCAGTATTACTGTTGCAGTCTGTATAGCAATTGCATCAAAAAGGACCTAGAAGATAGAAGTGTCTACAACTCCAGGCTCACTTTATGTCTTACCCCTCCCAAGTTGATGCTCAAGTGTAGGTCAATTTCCAATACCGAGGGCTCTGAGGAAGTCTCAAACTACAAGGAAATCTGGCTTTTCTCCCCAGCCCAATACATTTGAATTTTATGTGGAAATCTTAAACCGCCCCCCTTTTTGTTTGGTATCCATTTGGAGCTTTGAAAATGTGCCATATATGGTTTCTCTGTGAAGTCATGCTGAACACTAGTCCCTGTTTTCCAGAAAGCCATGCATCTGTGCTGCTATCTAGCCTCTGGGATTAGCAATATAATTTGACTAGTACCAAGGACTGGTTACCACAACACATCGTCTACTCACAAATATCATTAATAAATGAGTTTGGTTTCAAGGAACCTTAAACCTTCAACCCATAGTTCAGTCTTTTCTTGGCATTCCAGAACATGATTGATGGTGACACAGAGCCACGAGGAAGTTATACATGGCTGGAAACTCTACTTCACTATTGATTATTCCTTGAACAATGTCCTCAAATAATGAATGTCATGTTAACGGACAGCCCTGGTGGTCTGCTCCCACCAGAAACCGATTACTAAGTCTACCTTACATTTTACAACATCCTTACTGGAACCCAATACCTGCTTATAGGTAGGGAGTAACTGCTTTGTTGAATGTTGCTGAAGATTTGCTACTGACTAGAGTAGAACAGATAGAGGTTACTGCTTCAGCCCCCTAGTGAAAGGATGGGAAATAAGATTAAAAAAAAAAAAATCAATTTGCCTTCAAGTGGATCATATTCCCATAGCTTGGAAAATAGATACCCTCATGTTGTGCTTAATAGGAATGTTGGAAGGTACCAGAAGTCAATGGCTACATAGGTAGGAAGCAAAACTCTTATAGGCCTAGAGGATAAAATGAAAGGATATCTGAAACTGAGAAAAAAGAAGATAAATTTGACAGTGAGAAGGAATGAATAGGAAGGCAGGAGAGGCTGGTGGAAAAGCATTGTGAATCCACATGAAAAAATAAACTATACTGGTAAAGTAACTACACGGGTAAATATAAAAGACAGTATAATTGTAATTTTTGTTTGCAATTCTTTTCTTTTGCTTGATTTAAAAGTCAACTGTATAAAATAATTATAATATGTCAATGGACATATATGTATAGAGATATAATTTGTGATGTTAATATTAGAGCATAAAGGAGATATACCAGCAATGAACTATTCAAGAGGGAGAAAAATATCAAGAAAACAAGCCCACTTATAATAGCTACAAAAATAATAATCAATAGAGAAATAATTTAACCAACCAGGTAAAAGACCAATACACTGAAAACTATAAAATATTGATGAAAGAAATTAAAGAAGATTCAGACAAATGGAAAGATATACTGTGGTCATGGATAAAAAAAAATTGCTAAAATGTCCATACTACCCAAAGTGATCCACAGATCCAATGCCGTCACCATCAAAATTCCAATGACGGGGGGCGGGAGGTGAAGGCAAGATGGCCAACTGGAGCCAGCTTTCCACAGAGGCTCCCATCCAGAAGGAGAGTAAGAGGACAAAAGTTTAGCAAGAAAGCCAATGGTGCAGATTTGAGCCAAGAAAGAAGGTTGAAGAACACACATCAACCCTGCTTAGATGAGCTGTGACCCCAAGTATACAAACAAAAGGTACAAAAACCACTGCCAAGCGGACGAAAGTCCCCTCCCCCACAAGAATGGCTCGCAATATACTCCATACAAACAAGTGAGCGGGGTTCAAATATCCTCCCATTTTATCCCACATGAGAGACCCTCTAAAAACCTCACCTCCTTCCCCTACTAGGGTGCCATGGCACTCTCCTGCCAGGCATAAAACTGTATAAAACTGTATATATTCTCTACCTGCAATTTTGAACTCCCAGCACTCCCCTCCACTCTCACCCTGAGGTCTGGAAGCCTGTCCCCCGTGGGGTCCAGACTCTTGGGCATTTTCTCAAGGCGTGTGGACCAGGCAGGAGTTATTGCTGATCTGTGCTGATTCTCTGGCACAGGATAGAAGAGAGGATGGTCAGCTGGGGGACAACCTCAGCTGGGAGGGAACCACACAGGAGCGGCGGTGCCCTCAAGGCACACAACAGCAGCCAGAGGGACCAACAAGCTAACACCCCTGGGGATATTTTGAAAGGACACTCCCAGTCTCTCTGGGCAACCAGAGGCTGATACCAGCCACTGGTGGAACAGATCTGGGACGGAAATGCAGGCCCTGTGAGTAAAGGGTATGCCTGAGGCAGTACCAGCCTGGGCAGAGCACACGGACTAGAATACACACGTACAGAGACAGCAGACTCCCAGGGCAGGGCTGACCCAGAGTACTGCTTCATTGAGTCTCAGAACTGCAGCCAAGACTGGGCAGTGGCACAGACAGGGCAGAGTTACTCAAACAGCGTTCCTAAGACAGAAACAAATTCTGTGAAGTTGCTCTGTTCTGTCAGCAACATCAATCAGGGGCAGGGCTGGAACTGAGTGAAACACCCCAGCCCTCATTAAGCACCGAAGTTGTCAGACCTCACCTCCCCCTTCCAGATTGTGGTAGAGAGTGGCAGCCTCGTTGAGGAGACATAGATCTCCCTGTGACTCAGGTAGGCACAAACCCCTGGAGCATCTGCTCATTGGAGGCAACTGGGTCACAGCCCTGCAGGCTGGGTAAGACAGAGGTGCAAGGTGGGGAAGGAGACATCAACCTTCCCAGACTAATTTATTTGCTGGGTGGGTCCTTCTGACCTCAAGGAGCACCACCAGAGCGAGTCATACTCAGGCTGCCAGCAGAACCTCTCTATCTAGTTGCCAGAGACCTTTTGAACCCTCCCACCTGAGACTGGTGCTGACTGGGACAATTGATTTGGAACTCTTGAACTGGGCCAACCACTTGAGGACTATCCAAAGTGGTACCCTGGATGTATGGTTTTGGAAAGGTTTGATTTTCCTTTTCCAATTGTTGCCTGTGGGGGGGTGGGGTGACTTAATTGCTGGTATTTCTCCACAGTTCAGACTTCAACCCAGAGTAACTGATTTACTAGGATAAGACAGAGACCAGCTGAAAATAAGAGAGAACCACTTAGCCCCCCAAATCAAGAAGGTCCCCAGTTTCTCAGGCCATAGCACTGTACAGGTCCTTGGCAAAGCTCTAGGGGAAAAGGTACAGAAACCAGTCCCAGTTTTTGGGAAAAGGACTGGCAATCCCTACTCCTGGAGCCAACAACCCAACTTCTCACTATCTGCTCATCTAGCCAAATGGTGTAAAATAATCATGGG
>CAUYON010199889.1:0-11131 GCA_963573935.1 Arctocebus calabarensis
AAAGAAATCAGGCAACTGGAGAATGCTCGCCCATCTCCACAAAGTCAACGAAACTGTTATCCCCACGGGTCCTTTGTAAACTGGACTTCCTTTGCCCTCTAGATTCATTCTAATTGGTATTTGTATATAATTGATTTAAAAGATTGTTTTTTCACTATATATTTATGTCCTAAGGATTGACTCTGTTTTGCCTTTTCTGTCCCTTCCTATAATCAGCAGAGACCCAACCAACGCTTTCAGTGGAAGGTTCTGCCACATTGTGTCAGCGTTTTGTTGATCAACCATTGCAGACGCCATTAGAAAGAAATATCCTACAGCCTATATCATTCATTATATGAATGATATTTTACTTGCCCTCTAAAATTTGACTGTTTTACAAGATATGTTTAAGCAAGCCATATTTGTTTTAAAATCTTATGGCCTTCAAATTGCACCTGAAAAAATTCAAATCGCTTCCCCCTATACTTACTTACAATACAAATTAACTCAAACCAAAGAGTTTAAACAAATTAACTCAAACCAACTCAAACGTCTCCTTCAACATGTTAATTTTCAATTAGATTCCTTATCTACTTTGAATGACTTTCAAAAATGTGGGGGCCATATTAATTGGTTACATCCTACTTTAGGAATACCAATTTATGCATTAACTAATCTCTTTAAAAATTTGGAAACACAGCTGCTGAACACAACTGGATATCGCTCACCCATCCATCACTTTCCCAAGGACAGCCAGCTATTTTCTGTTTTTTAATTTTTTTATTATTTTATTTTATTGTTAAATCATAACTGGGTACATTAGTGCAATCAAGTTTTACAATGTGCTGGTTTCATATACAATCTGAAATATTTTCATAGAACTGTTTAACATAGCCTTCATGGCATTTTCTTTGTTATTGTATGAAGACATTTGTATTCTGCATTTAGTAGGTTTTGCCTGTACCCTTCTAAGATGCACTGTAGGTGTGGCCCCACCAATTACCCTCCTTCCACCCCAACCTCCCCCCTCCCCTCCCCTCCTTTGCCCCCTTCCCCATGTTCTTGTGCGATAATTGGGTTATAGCCTTCATATGAAAGCTATAAATTAGCTTCATAGTAGGGTTGAGTATTGGATAGTTTTTCTTCCATTCTTGAGATACTTAGCTAAGAAGAACATGTTCCAGCTCCATCCATGTAAACATGAAAGAGGTAAAGTCTCCATATTTTCTATAAGAAACCTGATATGTATGAATGGAAACCGGGTCATGTGCTACACTGGAGTCGAGGGTTTGCTCATATCCTTACAGAACAACAAGGAAAGCAGGCTGCCCGCTCGCTGGATTAAACCTCGGCATGAGCAGGAGACTTCACCAACACCTTGAGGAATTTGTCTTTGGTAACTTCTACAGATACAAGGTTCCCTCATTTCAGCCTGAATAAGGAACCTCAATTTCCTAGGCCTCGAATTTCATGAATGAGTTCTACTCCACACTTTCCACCCCTGTTGTCCTTTACTGTGAACCCAAGGTCACCCTCCTCTGAGAAACCTCTAACAGCCTCCCATATCACCGTCCATCCTCTGCAGGAAGTAGGTAGGAGCGGTCAGCACCCTTTTCCCCATCGGCAGTTAGAGCTTCTGAGAGGAAGGATCCACATAGGATTCCATCACTTAAAAAACCTCCCCATCTCTAGCCCTGGGTAAGCTCAGTCCACACCCTCTAAGCTCTAATAAGGTTCTGGACAAAGCAGTCAGATGGAACTTTGAAGTCATAACAAACTTCTTGTATCAGCAAAGGTGAGAGAATCTGTATTGGATATAGATCCTTAATCCGTCCCTTACTGCTCTTTTAGATTGTCACTTCCCCACTTGACATTCCTGTCTGCACTGTGCCAGTTGCTGCTCATTTAATGGGTGCAATGGATAATGTGCAGAAGCAGGAAACTTTGGGCATTGATTAATACTTCCTATGGAAGCATCAAGAACCCTATGGGTCAGCTCCAAAACAGGTGACTAAATATGCAAAATTAATATTACCCTTATTTGTTTAGAGCACAAATCCATTGCCTTTGGTGAAGACCCTCACGGACTCCTCTGATGTAGTTTTGTTAATTGTTCTGTGCTTTTCTTTCTTTCTTTTCTCTGCCTAACTAGAAGGAGTGCTATTAGACAAGAAAAGCTAATGAAATAAACAACTATAGGTTTTTCCTTCACCCTGCACAAGAATGTCTTAAACAAAAACAGGGAAACATGTAGCAACCTATGTAATAACATATGTTGCAACCTATGTAATAAGATGTGTAGCAGCTTATGTAACAACGTATGTAGTGATCTGTGTCACAACCTATGCAGCAAGATGTGTAGGAACAGGGACAGCAGGCTTGCAGAGACAAAGTGGCAGTTGTTTGAAACGTACAAGCAATCACTAGACTTTAAGAAACAGACATTGGCAGTTGACAATTGATCAGCTATGGAATTCTAGTGCAGAGGTAGGGCTTGGGAGAGGGGAGCTTGTTCTCAATAAATAACAGAGGTTGCTGGGGCCTTTTCCCAAACAAGCATGAGGAGGCCCACTTCCTGCAATTTTGAGCTTACAATCCATTGTCCAGCTTGCCTCCTTGGTGATGGCATTGACAGAACAAGAAAAAGAAACAGCAGATCACAGTTAAGGAAAGAAATAACTTTTAAATACTTGAAAAATTTCAATTCCCCTGATAACAAAAGAACTACAAAAATAAAACTAAAATGAAATAACTTGTCTTCCCAATTGTCCAAAATCAGGGAGTTTGCTGTCAAACAGTTTATTGCAAGGTAGAAGCACAAGTGCTCTGATATTTTTGATACGCATGAGAATATTCACAGTCTATGTACAGCAGTTTAATCAATATATAACATTGGAATATAATTTGACCTAACAATTCCAATTTTAATAATTTTTCTTATAGCTGTTTATACAGATATGGTTTGATGGTTACATATAAACTCCCCCTATAGTATATGGTTTATAATAGCAAAAGGGTGAATAAATTGTGTTTGTCAACAATAGCAGGCTGGTTCAATGAAAGATAGTATATATTTATTGTAGAATTCTGTATAGCAGGAGAGAAGCTTCAGCCTCTGGTTTTCTGTGGAGTCATCGTCAGCGTGGCACTACCTTGTCTGTGCAGGGTCAGGTGTGTGCGGTGGCCCCACCCAGAAGCTGCTAACTGCTGACAAGTGCCCTCCAGCCAGCTTCCACAAGCACAATAGCCTCAGGGCCACAGATTACAAACTATGGGAACAGGGACAGTTGGTAGCCCTTTATTGATCCCTTTTCATTTAAAAACCAAGAACATTTTAAAATTCCTGTTTCACAAAGATTTTGACAAGGGTTAAACCTGCCACGACATAAACTACTAGGAAAAATATTGCACACTATCTCCATCAGTTACCAAGATGTAAAAATATTTGCATCATCTTTGATTTTTGCTTTAAACCAATGAATATTGAGAAGTGTGTGGTCTTCAGTTTTTGACAGTTCAAGGTTTAAATCTCAGGCATTCAGTATTCTAGTATTTTCCCACCAGGTTTTTTGTTGTCTTGTTAGCTTTTCTATTCTGTTTCTTTCGAGCCTTAATTTCTTCATTTCTAAGAAAGCGCTAACAAGTGACACTCATCTAAAAAGTGTTGAAAAGTTGTAATTTGCAAACAATAAATACAAGTAGTTATTGATACAGGATAGGTGGTGCCCCAGCCAACTCAGCGGAGCCGAGAAGGGGGACTGCCGCCTCCACCTTGGAGGTGCTGGTGCAGCGGTAGCCGGCTGAGGAACCAGCCGGCTGGATGATGGGCAGGGGTGGGGCTCCGACTCCCACCGGAGGCTCCAGGGGCCAGATGGGCCAGACAACTGATGGGGAGACACTGGTGCCTTGGAGTCTCCTTCCCTTTGCACTTATGAGTGAATAACGTAACCCCCATTTCCTATGCCTAGGTCAAATTCATGTAAGTTTCCTAGGCCTCAATTCCGTGAATGGACTGTGTTCATTCATTAATACATTCATTCGCTTTGCCCTGGCAGAAGGGACTGTGTCCATTCATTAATACATTCATTCACCTTGCCCTGGGGGAAGGGACTGTGTCCATTCATTAATACATTCGTTCACTTTGCCCTGGGGGAAGGGACTGTGTCCATT
Organism: Arctocebus calabarensis; assembly: GCA_963573935.1. Lineage (NCBI taxonomy): Eukaryota > Metazoa > Chordata > Mammalia > Primates > Lorisidae > Arctocebus > Arctocebus calabarensis. Next base: position 4,150 of record CAUYON010199889.1, read on the forward strand.
CATTAATACACTCATTCACCTTGCCCCTGCGGAAGGGACTGTGTTCATTCATTTCCTGGCCAAGGAACCCATACACATATATATATCCCCACATGGGGAGAGAAATGGAGAAAGCTTTTCTCTCCTAACTTGAGTTCTATCTCTCTACCAGGAACTTTAGTGTTTTTGTATTCTTTTCTGTAAATAAATTTTATCTTACTACTGATCTGTGGTCCGTGGATTTATTCTTCAAAACACCGAGACCAAGAACCTGAAATTCCGGTATCACTATTACAGTGTTTAGATAGTTACATAGCAATTAGCAATATCCATGAATAGACTTATTAATGAACCATTTCCTTTGGTTTAATATCCCTCTGGTGCCCAGAACTGTTTAGTTAAATTATAGGAGCATTTTCTGAGATTCCTTTTTTCCTCCCCTTTCTGATGTTTTATCTTCCAGCAGGTTCTGAACATTCCACCCACATCAATCTTTTAAAAATCCTTGAACTTTCCTGTGTCTGAGCCACAAATGACCCGTGCCTTCTTCAACCTGAACCGCCAGTTACAGGTCTGCTATCGTCCCCTAAACACTTTGTATCCTTTCATTTCATAACCATACATTTGCTTCTATTGCTTTTCTTGTCCATAAATTTCTTTCTCTATTTCAGTGACTACCTAATCCTTCCCATTCCATTCAATTGTGCTAACATTTAAAACTTATAATTTTCTTTTTATACCACAAAGATATTAATACTTAGAGCTCTGAGATGATGACTTGTACTGCTTTATCAGCCTCATTTTTCTTCACATGTAAGAAAAGTGATGCATGAGAATTTGGAAACGTGAAATGAACACATAGAAGAAAAAAACAGATTCTAGGTTTATAATTCTAGAATATCAGTCTTTACCTGTCTTCCCTAGTATCAGAAAATAATCTTCTTATTTCCTTTTATAAGTAAATACATTTCTTACCTCTCTCTTCAAGAAGAGGCATCATAATATAGTAGTTTAAAAATCAAATTTTAGAGCCAAACGTCCTGTTTAAATTCCATCGCCCACTTAGATCTGAGTGATTCTGGGCAACTCATTTTTTTCTCTCTCTGTTTTAGTTTTACTCTCAATAAAATGGGAGTGATTATAAAACTATTTACTTCATAACATTATTTTGCTTGTTGTATGATTTAATCTAAAACAATTAGATGTCTAATCCTATTATTTAATTTAAAATAATTAGAAAGATGTCTAATAGTAATAAATTGAATTATTTTTGATTATGAAACTTCTTTTTGCATTTGGGTGTGCTATATACTAAGTTCTTTTTGCATTTGGGTGTGCTGTATACTAATATACATCTATATTCCTTTTGTTCATATACTTTGAAAGCGATTATTGTTTAGAATGTTGCTAACTCCCAGGTACTTTTATCTCATCTTCATCAATCTTTTTGCTTAGGGGCTAAACTTACAGTAAAATCAACATCAAATGCAGCCCAGGTGGCTGACCCTGACTTCCAGTTTACTTACATGCACAACCTCAAGAATAAAACTTAATACTTATCAGTCTCAAATTTCTTGATTATTTAAGAGTAATTATGCCTACTTTGACATAATTTTTATAATTATTCAATTACGTAACATAATAGAAAAATATTTTTCCTACTTCCCAACACTGGTTTTCACTCCTTTGGCTGCCACCAGAGTCCTATGACGAATTGACACTCAAGAGTATGAAAAAGAATTATTTCCAATATAATTTGATTAAAGAAAATTCTTTCCATTATTTCAGGCATTTCAAAACTTAAGGATTGGCACATATGATGTTTCCAGGATTAACGTTCATCTACCTAATAACAGAAGTGGCTGTAAAAACCGAAATGCAGAAAAGATCAGTTGTCACAACACACAAGTAGAGTGACAGGTTATTTTCTCAATAACTGGCAGTCATTTAAATGGATATTGTTATAGTAGGACCTACAGAACTTGTTTTCTCCCTGGTGTGAGGGGCGACTGGGTGAAAATTATTATAATGAGAGCAAGACAAGGGACTAGGCAATGTGTTTGCCTAGCACCAGCATGAAGGAATGAAAATTTAAAGAATCAATTTAACAACACATTTGTGAGATTTTTTACATAGTGTCAATTAAACACAAGTTTTTAATTATATTTACCATATTCATTCACCTGGAGCTAAGTAGTGAGATGCTAAAGGAATTAGGAATCTAAGGAAAATAATCTCTACAATCTCACAACATTGACAGGTAGTAATGATAAGTATATTTCAAATTGTGGCATTAAAGATATGTACACAAACTATATATACTATTATTTCATAGAAATTATTTTAACATGCCAATTTTTAATACTATTCAATTACTAATTATATTCTATTGGAAAAAAGAGTGCTTTTGGTCTATGTATGTTCAAAAGCACACACAGGCTATCATTATGATTAAATTATTATATTTCTGCTTTTCAATTTTTATTTATACCAATATATGTTATAACCACACTTTATTATAATTTTAAAATATTAAAAACTGTGCATAAAATTTAATTAAAAGTTATATATATAAAATGCAATAAAGCTTGTGAAACAATGTTTTGAACAAAATACATGTTTTTGTTTCATATTTCATTCTTTTCTATTTTTGTCAGAAAACAAAGTACTATTGTTTATCACTTTTGTAATTCATTATTAGACAATTATAAACAAATTGAAGACATGCGATAGATTAGAAGTCTTTTAGCAAATAACAGGTGGAGAAGGTACGGACTCCCTTTAAAGCAATATTTCCACAGAAGTATGGTGCTGGAGGATTAATGATTCTCAGACAAGACTAAAATTAGCTCTCATTTTTAGAAAGAAAACGGGCCCAGGTACCTAGATTGGCTGGAAATAAAGGATGGGGAGACCTAAAGTTATGGCTGTTACAATATAAGAAGTTGATTTTAGCAGGTGTATTTAATGCAAAAAAAAATTTAGTTATCTGGAAGATATAACAACAGAAAATCATTTTCTCCCCCAAAGTGTCATATCTTATGTTGAGCCTTACCATAGATACCCAACGTTTCTGAAGTCTGGTTTATGCTTACATAAATATGACTGGTAAGAGTATTCTAGAGCAAGAACATAAAATCAAAAATGTGCAGAAATAAATACTTAACACAGGTAAGAGGAAAAAACAAATAAATAGAAAAGAGAAATAAGCTGAAAGCTTTCAAAAAATCAATAAAATTGAAATTCCCATACAAAAGAGGACTCAGATACAGATTATAATTGTTTATTAGAAATTAAAAATATGACATCATTCTTCATATATTAAAGGCTCAAAACCCATCTGAACAACTTTGTTTTTTATATGAACAACTTTAAACAATGGATTTATTGTCTTAAATATAGTGGGCAAATTTTTAATCATCATGAGGTACATGTACAAAAGCTCAGTCAAGAAGAGATTTATAACATGAATAGTATAAGAAATAAAATTTACATTAAAATACTTCAAATGAAAAATCTCACAGATGTTTGTACTTGTGAATTTTGAAAACTTTCTTTTTAAAAGTTTTGCTAGTAATTATTATGGACACATGAGAGTTGTATATATTTGTGAGGAATGTGTAATATTTTGAGAGAACCAGATAGCATATAATGTTCAAATATGGGGAATTGGGAATTTATGATAGTACTGACATAAAAACAGGCACCCTGACTAGTGGAAAGAATAAAGAATCCAGAAAGAAATCCACATATCTACACTGAACTTCTCGGTACACCTGCCAAGAACATAAGTTGGGGAAAGAACAGTCTCCTTAATAAATGATTTGGGGACAACAGGGTTTCTTTATGCAGAAGAATGAAATTGACACTTATCTCTCACCATGTGCAAAAATAAAGTAAAAATGATTAAAGACGTACATCTGAGACCTGGAAATATAAAACTACTAAAAGAAAACTTTGGGGAAGTGCTTCAAGACATTGGTCTGTGTAAAGCTATCTTTAGTAATACGACCATGGCAGAAGTCACTAAAAAAAATTAGACAAATGACATCACATCAGGGTACAAAGGTTTTGCACAGCAAAGGAAACAATGAAGAAAGCCAGGGCACAACTCCCAGAATGGAATAAAATACTGTCTGAAAACCTGTCTAACCAAGGACTAACAAGTAGAATGTGTAAGAAGGTCTAACAAATCAGTAGGAAAGAAATCACATAATCAAATTAAATTGACAAATGATTTGAACAGAGCTGTATCCAGAAAACAAGCATAAAAAACATACAAATGGTCAACAGGTATATGGAAAAATGTTCAATATCCTTAGTCATCAGAGCCATGCAAGAAAACCACCATGCGATATTCTCCTCACAACTTGGTTAAAATGGCTTTTATGAAAAAGACAGGTGATAACAAATGAGGGTGAGGATGTGGGGGAAGGGGAACCCTCGCACGCTGTGGGAAATAAAGTAGGGTGACCTCTGTGAAGAACAGTATGGAGGTTCCCCCAAAACTGAAAATGCAACTGTTATATGACAGTTATACCCAGCAATCTCCAAAGAGGGGAAATCAGTATATCAGAAAGATATTGAAGTGTTACTTACAACAGCCTAGAGTTAAAACTCAACCTAAGCACCGATCAGTGGATGAGTGGATAAAGAACTGAGGCACCTGTGTGCAAGGGAATGTACACAGCCACAAAGAGAATCAGACCATCCGCCATTGGCAGCAACAGGGGTGGAACTGGACAACTTAGTGACAAGTGGAATAAGGCAAATAGGGGACAGACAAGTGTCAAATGTTCTCCCTCGTGTGGGGGACTAAATGTTGAAAACAATTGATGCTATGGTGACAGAGTAGAATAACATTACTTGAGGGTGGGAAATGTAGCAGGGAATAGGAGATAACGTGGGATTGGCTAATGGTTGTAAAAACATAGCTAGCCCAGTAGATTGAACAAACCTTTGTTAACACAACAAAGTGACTACAATCAATAATAAGTTAGGGTATAATTGAAAATAACTAAAAGACAGAACTGGGATGTTCCTAACACTCAGAAACAATAAACGCCTAAGGAGGTGGTGGTAGTGCAATTACAGTGATTTGGCTAACTCTGGTTACACACCTGTATCAAAATACCACATGGACTCTGTAAAGATGTACAGGTGTTATATGCTCATAATAACTGCAAAGAAGGGAAAGCAAAGAAAAATAGACTTCAGAAAAAAATAGAATGTCTTTTGATGATTTGACCATGAGCAAAAAAAAAATACGTATAAAAGAATTGAACAGGCATTTATATGAGCAATTCATCTAAGAAAATATAGAAATGGCACCTGAGTGCTTTCGAAAATACCCGATTCTATTATTAGGATTGGGATGTTTAAAGAGATGAGCTCATCCACCCTCTATACCAGCTAAAATTAAAAAGATAAATAGCCATAAGGGACGAGAGGTTGTGGAGCGAATGTCACTCATCTACCTTGCCCTCTGAAATGTAATACAGAACAGACACTCCAGAGAGGATTCCTGCAAATTGCCTTGCCATAACTTTATCACAAAAGCAAGACATCACCCTTTATATGAATATTCATCCAAAAGAAATAAAAACTCATCCATGTAACCAATTCTACTGAAATGTCCACAATAACTTTATTCATATAAACAAAAACTAAAAATAGCTTCAATAGATAAAACACTTGTTTCCACACACAAAAAAAAACACTGTAGATAAATAGCACAGCAAAGAACCTTTGGAAATATCCACTTTTGAAATAATTACGTTGAAGTATAGTGTATATAAAATAAAATAGAGCAATTTTAACTGTACAGTTAGATGTGTTCTAAGAAATGTACATTTTCTGGTACCACCATCACAGTCATGAAATGGAACATTCTATAACCCCAAAAGGTTCTGGGCATTCCTGTGAAATTACACTTTCACCTTGTCTCCAACCTGGAACCCCGGGGCAACCGCTCCCCTGTTTCTTTCCCTAGAGCTGTGCCTCCACTAGTGTATTCCTATAAATCCCACAGTATGAATGTTTGTATCTGGCTTTTATGGCTTAGCATAATGTTTGCGTCTCTCTCTGTGATTTGCATTTATCAGTAGTTTGCCTTTTTAATGGCTGAGTAGTGAACTGACAGAGCATGGATTGGGCAATCCTAATGGTTTTATATTAATCAGCTAAATAGCTATTATTACAAAAGGCCATTTGGCATTGGTAAGTAAATCTCAGCAGGGCCAGCCTGTTACATGCTAGAAAAAAAATGGCTTCTAATGAATGTTTTTATTTTTATAAAATAATCATGTACCTATGGAGGTCTGACAATTAAGTTTGCAAACTCATCCTAGAAAAATTGCTCCATACTCATTGCTAAACATGAGGAAGGTCGCCTTTGAAACACGCCCTTTGGGAAGCTATGTGCTGATGCCAGGACCTCATCCACCATTCGAAAACTTTCCAGGACAAGTTCAAGAATTCACTATATTCTACTAAAGTAAGACATCTCAGAGTCTTATTTTCTTGCCCCTGGTAGAGTGCCATGGCATCAACTGTTAGACTTTGTATGTGTGTCTATGTATATATATTACACTGCTATTTACTAACTGTGAGAAGTAACCATTTGTGCATAGCATACATGAGCATTTAGTGAGTTGCAATTTTTTTTTTATACTATGGATAACTGGTCAACATTCTGGCTACTTAATTTAAAATTAACAAAACAGGGGCGGCTCCTGCAGCTCAGCGAGCAGGGCGCTGGCCCCATATACCGAAGGTGGCGGGTTCAAGCCCGGCCTCGGCCGAACTGCAAAACAAAAAATAGCCAGGCGCTGTGGCAGGCGCCTGTAGTCCCAGCTGCTAGGGAGGCTGAGGCAAGAGAATCGCTTAGGCCCAAGAGCTGGAGGTTGCTGTGAGCTGTGACGCTACGGTACTCTACCCAGGGCGATAAAGTGAGACTCTGTCTCTACAAAAAAAAATAATAATAATAAAATTAACAAAACAG
>CAUYON010199896.1:0-11770 GCA_963573935.1 Arctocebus calabarensis
GGGGAAGGAAGAGAAAAGAGCCTAACAGATATATTTCTGATGAAACACTGTGTAACAACCTCCTTTTACTTGCCTTATTTAATTTTAAAGGTGAAGTCCAAACATCTTTAGAGGTGAACTATAATATAGGTAAAAAATATAAAAGACTAGAGCTATTTTTACTAATTCAAATAATTTAGCCCACATATATTTTGTTATTCCTTTCTCAATGAGTATAGATGGGTGGGGAGGTAATTTGTCTTTTCATCCCTCATATATATTCACTTAAATATTTTAGGTTCAAGCATAACGTGGGCATGAAAAAACAAGTTCTAATAATATAGTACAAATTAACGTTTAATATACCATGTACTTTAATAAGATTTAGACTTTTCAAATGCTTGACCTGTTCTGTTAAGAAACGGCATGCTGGTGTCACCCGTGGCTCAAAGAGTAGAGCACCAGCCCATATACCAGAAGTGGCAGGTTCAACCCCGGCCAAAAACTGCCAGAAAAAAAAAAAAAAAAAAAAAGAGAGCAAGATACTGAGGCAGGAGAATCACCTAAGGCCATGAGTTGAAAGTTGCTGTGAGCTGTGACTCCATGGCACTCTACCAAGGGTGATAAAATGAGAGTCTGTCTCTAAAAAAGAAAAGAAAAGAAAAAGCATGCTAAGGGGGAGAAAATGGCAGAAAATGCTAATAGAATTCATGAAACTTGTTGAGTGTTTATGAGTCTACTCAGGTGTCTAGGGCAGAGGATTTACATGAGGAAACAGGTATAAAACTGGAAAGAAGGCTTAGAGCCAAATCATGACATCATTGACCTTCAAAATTAGAAAGACCCAAAAACGTCATTTACTTATGCCTTAATGCACAAACCTCCACTCCAGCTTCATTAATAAGCAATCATCTAGTTTGTCAGATACCTCTCATGTCATCCAACACAGGACTTCAAAAGGCAACCCATTTTGTTGTCTGATAGCTCTAATATACTTAAATCTTCCCTTTGTTAGAACTCTAACATCTGCCATTGCTTTTAGTTTTGCCCCTGGGATATCAAAGAATTCTTTTTCTACATCAATTCTTTTGAATGTTGAAAATTATTAAAAATAATACTGGACAATATAGTATACTTCAGTGTAATTTATGGCAGTCATACTCTATGAGCTATAATACAGCTATATATACATTTAATATTAACATTAATAGACATGCTTGCATTTATTATGAGCCAAGAGCTCTAAGTAGTCTACATATGCTAATGTAGTCATCCTCATAACCTCCCTAAGAAGTAGATACAATTATTATCATCACTTCGGTAAAAAAATAAGGAAACTGAGACAGAGAGCGGTTAAGTAACTTATTAAAAGTTATGCAAGTGAGTGGCCAAATCAGGCCTACAAAACAGTATACTTCAGTACAAATGACTTCTTTACCAACCCAGTTTTAGTAAGTCTTTGCATTTTTAGAGAGATGTAGGAAAGGAAAAGAAAGTAAAATACTAAAACTGAAAAAATTTATCACTGGATTATCAGAAACTGAGCTTAATGCTCTTTTTCTCATTTCCTGGTTACTCAGCAATTCTTCCATTTCATATATGACTCTGCACATCCTTGTTCTCTTTCAACTCATATTTCTGTTTAATTTTTATCTCTAATTATAGAATAACAGAGTTGCAAGTACTATGTCTTAGGCGTCTTGTCTATGTATTTTACCTCTTTTTCAAAACCAGTAATTAAATATATTATGTGAAAATCACCAGTATTGGTACTGTCATTTGAGGAAATTGTGATATTTTAGAGTACAGGGTATATTCTTTATTAGATCTATATAAGTCACTTTAGTAGTTTTGTGTGAGTTTTCATAACTATCTTTATAGTTTCTTCATTTGTTCAAAGAATTACCATGAATCATCATTGGATTAATAAATTGTGGTATATGTACACCATGGGATATTATCCAGCCTTTAAAAGCTGGAGACTTTACCTCTTTTATGTTTACATGGATGGAGCTGGAACATATTCTTAGCAAAGTCTCTCAAGAATGGAAGAAAAAGTACCCAATGTACTCAGCCCTACTATGAAACCAATATATAAGCACCCACACTTCTATGTGAAAGCTTTAACCCACCTATCAGCCCAAGATGAAGGGGAATGGGGGGGGGTGAGGATGAGTGGAGGGAGGGTAACTGGTCAGCCCACACCTATGGTGCATTTTACAAGGGTACATGTCAAATCTCCTAACTGTTAGAGTATAAATGTCTTAACATAATAATTAGGAAAGTATGGTGAAGGCTGTTAACCAGTTTGATGTAAGAATTTCAAATTGCATATAAAACCAGTACCTTGTATCCCATGATTGCATTAATGTACACAGCTATGATTTAATAAAAAAAAATAAAAAATAAAATATACAGTGGAGAGAGTCTTGAGATTTAACCCTTCTAAATTCCAGTAGATCTATATAGAACTGAACTCTGCTCAAATTCTCTTGACATTTACAATCACAAATCTTTGTGTTAGGGATTTCTCTGCCCATACAAGTATGCCTGGCAATAATATAAGGCTGGTTGGAAGGGCCAGGAAGTTGATTAGAATTGGTGGATAAATACTGACCCTCCTGGGCGGCGCCGAGTAGGGTACCGGCCCCATATACCAAAGGTGGCGGGTTCAAACCCGGCCTCGGCCAAATTGCAAAACAGAAGAAGAGCCGGTCGTGGTGGCGGACGCCTGTAGTCCCAGCTACTCTGGAGGCTGAGGCAAGAGAATCACCCAAGCCTAGGAGTTGGAGGTTGCTGTGAGTTGTGTGATGCCACGGCACTCTACTGAGGGTGATAAAGTGAGACTCTGTCTCTACAAAAAAAAAAAAAAAAAATACTGCCTCTCCTTTCCAGCTGGCACAATGATGAGGCCTGTACCACCAAGTCTCCCAGAAGCCCTCAGTAGGGTTCAGCTCTGGTTGCCCACAAATGGTAACCACTGACTGTGTACATTGTCTGCTCTTGTTTCTCTTTCTCACTTCTGCACTCACTGCTAGTATTGCCTCCTAAACATGTACTAAAACCTTAGTCTATAAAAGGTTTTAGTTCTAGGAAACCAAGACAGATACTCTCTTTTCATAAGAAAACTCTGTAGAGGTAAAGTTGTCTAGAGATAGAGCACCCCTTAGAGACCATGTTGTCTCAGGTTTTCCTGTTGGCACTTGGCAACTGTATTTGTAACTATGTGTATTATCTTTATATTAATAGATATACTTCCTCTCTTCTTCTATCCCCTTGCATTATCACCCCCATTTTTTATTGTTCTCTTCATTTCTATTTTACTTATTTTCTCTTATTGTCAGACTCAAAAAATAAGGGCACTCTGCTTGGCAGAGCCAGCTTCTGGGCATGCAGTAGTAAAACAGGCCTTGTTCTTCTCCTTAATTTCCTATTATAATCAACTCAGTCCCTAAACTGACAGTTCCCTCATCCTTGTCTCTGTTAATAGTGTTACATTTTATCAATTAGGCCATAGAAACCTGGGAACAATTCAGTTTCCTATCCTCATAGACTCCCCCCCCCACATCGTTCCTTGGGAACATTCCTTTCTAAATTAGTCCTTCAACTCTCCACCCTTATTCTCTTTCTATTTCAGTCTACTATATCTACCCTGCTGTCGGAGTATTTTTCAAGATTATAGATTTGATTATATTTACACTCTGAAGGGTCTAGCCCCCTTCAGAGGGTCCAGTTACCTTGAGAACTGTATCTACTCCTTCCCTTCACATGGAACACAATATCCTTCATTGTCTGGCTCCTGACCACTTCTGTACACATGCCACTATCCACACTCAACGTAGACACTGCTATCCAGCCTTGGTGAGCCATGTTCAGTTTCTTGAACACAATGGCGACCTTTCAAAGGGCCTTCCTGTATGCCTGAGTCTAAAGTCTATTCTCTTTCACCTATATCACAATAGTCCATGTGCTATTTCACAAATGCAGTTTTATGCAAAAATGTCCTGGGAGTGATAATGAGAAGGAAGAGAATATTATTTCAAGCATTTTACAAAATAATTGTAAACACTTCACTTGGTAATTTCTAAGGGCAATAGAAATCTGAATGAGTAGGTTAAATAGCTACCTTTTAGGTCACATCAGGAGATTGCCTTGAGGTTTAAATTGCTGAGATCATTTCCACATTTTTCACAGCTAGCCATCTATAATTAAACAGCAGCACCAGTCGGCACACATTCATCATCTCCAAAGAAAAGGAAAGTCACCTCCATAAATCTCAAAACATGGATATTAAAAGTTTGTTTTTTAATACTTGGTACAAAACAATTTGTGCAAACACATAATCAAGACTAACTGCTGCCAGGTGCAGTGGTGTTTTCCTGTAATTCTCGCATTTTGGGAGGCTAAGGTAGGAGGATCTTTTGAGGCTAGGAGTTTAAGACCAACCTAAGCAACATACCAAGACCCTGCTTATCTTTACAAAAAATAACAATGGTAACAAGGTATGATAACACTTATTTCTAGTCTTGGCTACTCAGAAGCTGAGGCAGGAGGATTGCTTAAACCCAAGGGTTTTGAGGTTGCTGTGAGCTATGACAACACTACTGCAATCTAGCCTTGGCAACAGAGTATCAGGTAACAGACCCTATCTCAAAAAAAGTAACTTATACTTAAGCTAAATCTATGTTCCAAGATTTCACATTTTCTTATAATAAAGCAAGTCTACTAGCTTTTTTTTTTTGCTAAAAGCAAAGAGAAATGGACTGTAATAAATATGTTTTAAAAAAAAGTTTAGATTTAATTGATATTGTAAGTTCACTATGTAATACAATGGAGACCAATCAACTCATTACAAACACTTCTGGAATGTTCTGCCTTAGTTCACAGCTTTACCTCATACAAATGCTCCCTCTCATTATCTTAATTGATTGTTGAAGAATAACACTCAAATATAATTCCTCTTCTGAAATTCTCCATGTAACTTTTTTTGCAGTTTTTGGCCAGGGCTGGGTTTGAACACGCCACCTCTGGTATATGGGGTCGGCGCCCTACTCCTTTGAGCCACAGGCACTGCCCTCTACATGTAATTTTATAAAATTCTCTTGGAATACCTTCTCTCTGCCTTCTATTCCCTTTACATACCCCCCCCCAAAAAAACACTCTTTCTCCTTGGAATAACAATAGTTCCCAAGATATCAAATTTCTGGAAAGAAACAGACAATAACCCACTTGATATTGCTTATTCTTTATTCATATTTCAGAGACTAACTCTACATATAATTAATTATCTAGGCTTAAGGTTGGAAAGTATTTTTCTGCAAAGGGCCAAATGGCATATATTTTAGACTTTTCAAATCATACAGTTGTGTTAGAACCAAGTCTGCCACTGTAGCACAAACATAGACAATGTGTAAATGACTTGGCATGATTATGTTCCACTAAAAATTTATTTGCAAAAATAGGCAGCAAACACATTTGATTCATGAACAATAGCTACCAACTCCTTCTCTAGGTCCCTTAAATCCTCTCTAACCTCTTCTTAGGCTAGTAACAAAAGAATCATTCAATTAATTTTATGAACTTTGTTGAGCAAAGCACATAAAAATAGCCTTCTTATTTAAGGACTCCTAATCTCAAAATTAAATAAGATAGATATAATAATACTAGATTTGTCCACAGCATATGAAATGATTAGAAAGAAGGCAATAAGGAGATTGAGTCTCTTCACCAATTGCAGGTCAAAGGGAATATATAATTACAGATGGAACAGAGACTAGGAAAATTAATTCTGGCTATTCCCTGTGAAGACTGAATGGGATACGTTAGCTTAGTCAATTTGGAAGAGTGGAATGAGTATGGATTAGGTTCTAAGACTAGCTTCTTCTAGTTACCAATGGCCATCAGAGTTTGAAAAAGTCATAGCATCTCTTTGACCTCCATTTATCATCTGTAATATAGAAATATAGATAATATCTGCTCTGATGTCTTTTTCAAAGATGTTGCAGGATTATACACATGACAATACTTTTTAAATAGTAATTGTCAGCTACAAATGTGAGCTTTAAGAACTCACTTCAGATGTGAGGGGATCTATACATCTGATGATTCTTTTGAAGACATGTACTCGATTCTAATTCACTACAGAAGGCCCTTGGTCATTTTAGTTGCTCTTCTCAAACTTTTTCATCTTTGTACATCTTTTGCCAGGGATAATGACCACAAATAAACCAAATAATACAAATGAACTTACCATTCAAAATAGCAGAACCTTTTAGGGGTTATGGGCTTTTTTTTTTAACAGTGGTTCACTAAGTTGAGTTATAGTTCTTGCTAAATAAGAAGAGAGGGATAGAATCACCTAAAAGCTTCTACTCAGATAGCTACTTTCTCACAAAGACGACCAAGAGAGAGGCATGGCTATGAAATGAAACCTACACTCCCTTTCTCTATTTTCATTTTACACATTATTGGCCAAACCTTATTAACTAAAACTGATTTATTTAGCTGTACAAATGTCAGTTCTCGGCACATAAGAGTTCCTATATAGAAAGTTGCATGAGAGTTTGACAAAGAGAAAATATATGACTCAGCCAAAATATACAAATCATTGGTAGAGAAGTCAAGGCTTCAAACAAGCTAGATTAACATTCTGATTAATTCAACCATTCTATGATGCCTCACAATATCTACCTTGGTAAAATTTGAAGTGAATATTTCAACATATTTCTCTTTTCTTTTTTCTTTTGAGACAGAGTCTCACTTTTTTGCCCTTGGTAGAGTACCATGGCATCACAGCTCACAGCAACTTCAAACTCTTGGGTTCCAGTGATTCTCCTGCCTCAGTCTCCCGAGTAGCTGGGACTATAGGCACCCACCACAATGCCAGGTTATTTTTAGAGACGGGATCTCATTCTTGCTCAGGCTGATCTCCAACCCATGAGCTGAAGCAATCTATGTGCCTTGGCCTCCCAGAATGCTAGGATTACAGGTGTGAGTCACAGTGCCTGGCCCTATTTCTTTCTTAAGCCTGTGTACTGTAACAGAGGGAATGGCCTGAGAAAACAGCAAAAATGTTTCCTTCTCTTTAAAATTTTTCCCACTCTTTTTGGAGACTGACACCTGTATCCCTGCCTCAGCAGGTGGTCAGGAGAGGCAGAGGAATGTCTTTTGTTCTTTGTGAGGCTGGAGATGGGCAGCTAAACTATCTGTAGGCCCGGTGACAGAGTAGTGGATTTTCCATGTGGGTAAAGGGGACCTCAGAGATGAATAATTAGGATCATAACTGTAGTTGACTGGCAATAGCCTAGAACCTTGGGACCTCCCTTTAAAAGTCCTGTGTTTCTGCTTATGTACAGGAAATTTGGACTTTGAGATGAGATGCTCCCTTTTTCCTTTTTTTCTCTTTGTAGAGACAGAGTTTCATTTTATTGCCCTTGGTAGAGTGCTGTGGCGTCACACAGCTCACAGCAACCTCCAACTCCTGGGCTTAGGTGATTCTCATGCCTCAGCCTCCCGAGTAGCTGGGACTACAGTCACCCAGTTATTTTTAATAACACCTGGCTATTTTTCTGTTTTGCAGTTCGGCTAAGGTTGGGCTTGAACCTATCACCTTTGGTATATGGGGCCGGCGCCCTACTCAATGAGCCACAGATACCGCCCCCCCTTTTCCCTCTTTTGCTGGCAAAGTAATAAACTCCTTTTTCCTTCTCCTCAACCACTTGTCTCTGTTCTGATGCCGCTTCATGGATAAGCGCCAAGCTTTCAGTAACAGATTTACAGTACCTCTTGCTCATTACAAAATCTCTATGATTATTTTGGGGTATCAAAGACATTACATTATTGCTTTTAAGGAGCTCTTGAAATTATTTTTTTGGGTTTGCCTAATTTCTAGTTTACTCACACCTGCGAACATTTCTGAGCTTCCAAGTTCCTCACTTGAGGAAATCTTTAAAAAATAATGAATATTGGTTGAGCTTTTTCTCACCAATGATCTTTATAAGTAGAGGAATTTCATTTAATATTCCACAGTTCAAAACAATGTTCTGATATTTCACCCTTTCATCTATAAATAGAAAATCTCTGTAAAAGGAGATTCTGAATTCAAATATACAATTCAAATATGTAGTTCTAGAAAGGAAACACTTCCCCAAGAAGGAAGACAGTAGAGAAAACTTCACTAGGGCCCTACAATCATCTATATTAAGACCACCAAAGTTCCTTTAACAAAAGACTATTGATTTTAGACTTATGAATTGTATTTCCTGATAGAATCAGATTACTGACCCGCCCAGATAGAACTAGCCCACCTGGGAAGGATCAAGTACATGTCCCTCCCAGGAAATAGTAAATGGACCAATCCTTGCCTCTCTGACCCTTTAAAATCCCCATCCACCATAGCCCATATGTGGATTTCTCCTGGTCACTCCACCAGTACCCAGGTGGAATAAAAGCCACTTTGATTTCACAGAACCAGGGCTTCGTTTTCTTTTCCTCTCGCCCCTCGGAATAATCTTTCATCTTTGGATCTGGAACCTCTCCTTTCCCTCTTCTAATACTGTGCACCAAGTATTATATGTGATAAAAACCTGGAGAGTCTCTTTTAAAATATGCTAAATACATCTAAAATAGACCAATATTTGGTATTCCAGCCTTTGCAATTTACATTAAAAGGCAACTCCATCTTAAATTCTATTCAAAGAGCTTAATAACTAATGTACTAAAATGATGTGAGTACAAAACAATATAATTTGTAAAACTGTAGCTTAAAAGCTAAGGAAAAAGACAACTTGAATTTCAGTATCTCACAGTGTACGGATGATCGGTCTTTATAGTGAAATAATGAAAAGAATATTAACTCATAGTTTTTTCAATAAGGACATAAATCTCTCTGTCTGCTTTCTTTCTCTTGCTAGCCCTCTACCCCACCCCTGTGGTTTTCTGTTTTCACAAACCTTTGAGGAACCCAACAGACCAAAACGAAATATAAATTCTTTCTTTTTACATTTCTCTACCTCCTTTGTCTTTTAGGATTTGTTCCTTTTAGCCTCAAGTGATTCCTGAGTGTTCCAGAGGAATGACAATAGAATATGACCAACCAGGCCTCAGGATTGGGAACACCTGGAAAAATGTCTGTTCTTACCCTTGCCAGAGGAAAACTGGACACGGCATTCACATTCATAATACCGTGTAAATTTGGCTACAATTATTCTTTTGTCCTCCTCAAATTCAGCTACCCAGTGGACCTCTGGTCAGGCATTTCTTTCTTTCTTTGGAGTGCCACCCCATCTCCTGCCCCTTTCCCTGCCCCCCATCTTCTCTTCTCTTGCTCTCTTCCCTCTCTCTAACATATAATAAACTTATGCTTTTACATCCTAATCTTGGCCTAGAGAAATTCTTTTCTGATCCTGCAGGTAATACCTACTGAGCTTTTTCAAATCCATCATTCAGTATGTTTGCATTTTCTGTCTTTGACATTTCACTGCATATCCACATTCTGTCTTACTGGATTGGGGGTTCTTCCTTTTGCTCTTACTCAAATATTTGTCCTTTCTTATTCCTCTTAGGAACAGAAGGACCAAGAATCTAGAAGGGCATCTTCTGCATATGTGTTCATCAGACTGTCACGATGCAGCATAACCTGGGTGGAATACTTAGATACAATATCCATGTTGAGTATAATGTTTCAGCAGCTTAAAAGAACATTAAAATTACAATGATATTTGTCAACTCCCAGAAATTGTGCTGCTCACACTAAGGAATACTTTATCAGTGACAAAAGACTCTTATTTTGCTCTTATCCTCATGATACACTGGGGAGATTTTCTTATAAGCTGAGTGAAAGAACTGCCAGACATCATCTCCTGGAAATGCCTGGAAGAGACATGAGCTAAGAGGAAAATAGCAAACCTTAAAAGAGAGATCTGCCAGCCTGTAGCAAATCAACAACCCCAGCCTGGGCTCCTCACACTGACTCAGTAAGTTGGGTCTACTGGCAAATCATACACCATAATTAACTGTCCTTAATTCAAATGAACATTTTATGGGCCCACAGGGTCCAGAGAGAAAATCGTTAGCCTCACTGACTAATTTTGAGTTAATCAGAAACAGTTCACTCAACAGAACACTAATAGGGCAGCCTTGATTAGAAGTATAGGGATATGATATTAATTGGCTTCTTCTAACAGGGATGAGGATGCTAAATGGCAAAGACCATCTGTAGCTCTAGAAAGGAAACACTTGAAAAGCACTTTTTGAATGTAAATGATGACAGGAATGCTTTTTAATTTTTCAACTCAGTCTACAAAACATTTTATGTTTCTTTTGTCATTATTTTTCTGATTTTTTTCCCTTCAGAGGCAAAAACTTTTGAAAAGAAGTGACTTATACAAATACTGAAGCTATGTGCTATCTAACCAAAACTTTTAGTTTTTGACTTGGGGGCAGAGTTTAAAAATATTGAATATATGTATAAATTGTGCATATTCTATATAATATAATTTTATATCCATCTATGTATCTATTTATTCTTGCAGAACACCAAATACACAGAATTTCTTGGGTAAAATCATTTGATACAAATATGAAGCAAAGACAATCTTCCTGGCTGCTGTTTATTAGATGTGTTTTTGAAAAATTAAAAACAAGCTAAACAGCATCTGTTCCAGGCTTTGAATAAAAGCACAAGGAAAAATTTCCTATTTAGTAAAAGTGCGGTCTATATTTGACTTATTACAGTAAAATATCCATTAACCAAATTACCCCAAGGATGGAGGGCTTAGTTTATTTAATTCTTCTATGAATTAAAGTTTAAGTCAAATCTCCCCTTACTCTAATTCTTATTGTTCAATATGTTATTTGCTTACCTTAGGAAGTTGAGTATAAGAAATATAATTGAATCATTGATCGTTTAGGATTTTCACTAGGTTCATTTGGAAGATCAATTTTCATGCTATAATACTGTGAATACAATGAAGACCCCATCTCTGATTTGGGCTTTCTCTGTTTGCCAATAGCAAGCAACCCCCAGAATCCCAAAGCACTTTGGCTTGGCTGGCACAAAAAGAGAAAATCAAGTGGTAGTAGCAGCAGAGCTGGTGCAAACAAGAAGTCAAGCAGCAGTGGAAATTTAACAGAAAAGTTTTAATTTTTTTTAAGCATATAGAGCACCCTTAAGTCTAAAAGCAGATAGAACACACCTAAGAAGAAAGTGTGGGTCTCTTCCTCGAGAATAAGGAAAAAACCCTTATGAACTTTTTCCCTTATATTTATTCCCCAATTCCTAGCTTTGCTTCACCTATTTCTAATGTTTATGTATTTCTTAATCATGTTTATGCATTTCTTTTAGTTAGGGTCTTGATTAATCTGATTCCATACTATTGTTAACTAACTTTTCCTTTGGAAAGCCTCCAAGATATTAATAGGGCATTGATTTTTTTTATTGAATCATAGCTGTGTACATTAGTTCAACCATGGGGTACAGTGTGGGGGCTTCACATGCAATCTGAGATATTTTTATCAACCTGATTGACATACCATTCATGATATTTTCTCGATGAAAACATTTTTGATCCGTATTTAGAAGTTTTCTCCTGACCCTTCGAATATGTACCACACATGTGATCTCACCCTTTGTCCCATCTCCCCCTACCCTCTCCCTCCCTCTCCCCTTTCCCCGTCTTCCTGTGCAATAAATGGGTTGTAGCCTTCACTTGAACGATAAAGAATTTGTCTCATATTAGGGGTGTATACATTGGATACTGTAATTTATTAACATCAACTTTCTTAGCTTAAG
>CAUYON010199902.1:0-41408 GCA_963573935.1 Arctocebus calabarensis
GTAGTCCCAGCTACTAGGGAGGCTGAGGCAAGAGAATCGCTTAAGCCCAAGAGCTGGAGGTTGCTGTGAGCAGTGTGACGCCAAGGCACTCTACCCAGGGCGATAAAGTGAGACTCTGTCTCTACAAAAAAATAATAATAATAAAGTCCTTATTAGGAGTGACTGATACTTACAAACCCATTATGAATTGCAGAGAGCAAGCAATAAGTGTTTGAAATATAAGTTTGCATTATAGGAAATTAGCTTCTGTGCTTCCTCTTGATATAAGTAGTATAAGCATACATTTATTTATTAAATTAACTGTCCAGCTATTTAGCAAAATAACCAGTATACTGATTCTCTGTTAGTTTTACGATTGTTTTTGGAATGTGTAGGGAAAATGAAATAAGATTTTCTTTAAATTTGTCTGATATATTTAAAAATTATTTACTCCGATTAGTAGTTTCTTAGACATATTGCAAACTGGAAAAATTGATAAAATAATATAAAATAATCAGTGCCTAAAATAATGCTTAAGATCAAGATTTTTAATGGCAAAAATGCTGTTTTTCTATGTTATCAGAGACAATCCTGAAGCCAAAATCTAGTACTATTCTAAGAAATAGGGGCATTTCGAGAATTTGAATCAGCTATGAGTCATTTTCCTGAATGTAAACTAATATGTAGCAGGAAGGCTAGCTAGTTGATCCGTAAGATTACTTAGGGCTGTGCAATGCTTTCAATCATATGCACAAACATACACACATAGCATAATTTGTACAGGTTGGGAGAAGATCCAAACTAGCCAAATACCTTAGAAAGTTGTTCTATGTACATTTATCTATTTAGGAAGTTGTAATGGGCTAAAAAAGCCTTTCCTTAAAAAAGACATCATAAATAAATCTATGCCACCAATGGTTTTTATCGTAAGTGATAAATGGAAGTACATTTAACTGTATGTAAGTGCTAGCTTCCTTCATTCAGATGACAACTACCAGAGTAGAAAGATCATGTACACGGGAGGCCACACCTCAGGTTCCAGTAGCTATAGACACTGACAAGCAAGTAAAATTAGTACAGTAATAACTACATTATAAATCTGCTATGAGTATTAAGTAAAAAATACATGTAAAACACCCAGTTTTACATAATTGACACTCAATAAATTATCAATTTGTCATTTCTCAAAAAGTGTATCGGTTTATAAAATCCCCTTAACCTGGATTATTGGAACAGAAAGGGAATATACACCTAGTATTTAGTCATATATCATATTTATATTATATGTGGTATATTTAACTCTATTTACACACATTATATATAATATATACATTATATGCACATGCATGTATTTTAAATCATCAAAAGAGACTTCTAATTTTATATATTCTATTAACAAGACAAAAAAATGAAATGATCTTAAAATAAGGTAACATTTTAAACGTGTATTTATTTGCAATGTTAAATTAACCAGAACTTGTATGTAATTACGTTTCAAAATAGGTTTAAATATCTGTGTATATATTAATTATATGAAACTTTGTGGATACCATACTGCTATTAAACTAATTTAAATGAAATAAACGGAATTAATTGAAAAACATAACTAAAAGCTCCCTGTAAAACATAATACTTCAAAAATTAAAAAAGTTTTGCAGGGCTATCCAACCTTTGGCTTCTCTCTGCAGTGTTGGGAGAAGAGTGGACTTGGGACACACTTTAAATACAAAAACACTATCGAAAGCCGATGAGCAAACAAAAAAGTCAGCACGCAACTTTCATGATACCTATCACAAAGAAGCAAAAAGTCCTCACATAATCCACATGTGGCCTGTGGCCCATGGGTTAGACAGCCTTGTAAGAGTACATTCTCTAAATGTACAACATTTGAATATGATAACTTGATAGATCCCTATAAGCATGCTTACATCTTTATAAAGAGATAAAACCACAAGGACAGAAGGCTTGCAAGTAAATGAAAAATAGCATCCTTTAGTGATAAAATGCAATAAATGGTAATCAAGTTAACCTGTATCACCATGCACTGTCTGTTAATGCCAGATACTAGGTGAGCATTTCATGAATATATGTGCAGGTGAGGAGAGCTGTTTTTGTATCAAATCTAAACAGAGAGGTGTGATGACTTGTCTAGGTTAACACAGGAAATTAACATTCCAAAGAACAGAATCCAACTCCTCTGGCTCAATATGGTACAATAGCTGAAAATACCATCTATTGTACCATATTGTTTTCCTTGGGTATAGAAAAAATAAACTTGGGAGACATATAATCTATTCTTCTAGACCATTTTTTACAAAACACCTGGGAAACAGGCCCAGAGCCGTTGAGACATATGAGAAGTTCAAAAGTATTATTTTCAAGGGACTAATTGCATAGAAGCTCTCTAAGTCATCTTTAGAAAGAAATACGTGACACCAGATGGTAGGTCACAGGGCTGGCATTATAAGGAATAGGAGTTTGGGAAGGCTTTCACAATGCCCAGGAAAAGGGCACATGGAAAGAAAGAAGACTATTTGATCTTTTATTTAAATTATATTAAGCCCAATTACAGAGTAAAGTTGCATAAAACCTCTGCTTAGATCTTTCGACAGGAAAGATAATAACAAGTATTTCAGGTAACCGGAATGTGACATGTACCCTACATTGTGCCAAGATCTCCCAGTCTTGATAACAACTTTTCATGCAGGCACTTCACAATCACTATATTAACTTAAGGCATATTTGGTTATTATTGTCATCCCAGACATTTTCAGACTTGTAAGAGTACATTCTCTAAATGTATGACAGTTCCCGTTTCAACTGATGTATATAGCTTTTGCTATAGTTCATATGCTATGCTTTTTAGAAACACTCTAGAAAAATATGGTTGAATGGGAGATTTAATTTTTTTCAACTTAACAAAGGGGAGGAACAGTAATAACCCTTTCCATGGAAAGCGGATGGATGACATGGTCAGAAATACAAAATTCTTCCTGATGGAGGGGACACTTTAAAAAGATGAGTCTGTACTGAAAGCATCCACTGTGAAGTGGGGAGAGTTTAAGGGTCCAGGAGAAGTTAAAGACATTTGAGAAAATAATTACAAAGAAACAATGCCAGGTCAATTAGACTGAAACCATAGCTCCTGTGTAATGTCCTTATAAATAAAGGTAAAACTAAGAAAGGATCTTGCATTGTTTCACCAAACAAAATAGGGGGGGAAAGCCTGAAAGATCTTAACTTGTGGGAGAAAGCAGGAGCTGTGAGGGGATAAACAGCCTACTGCAGTTAGTATCTATGTAGGTGTAGAATTATTCCACATTGCAGGCCCTCTGACCACTGATGGATTGCCTAATTCTGGCCATGTACCCCCAACTTCTGGAAGCTGTGGGTACTGCATAAGGACACAAAAACATTTCAGAAGCAGCTTGGTACTGATATTTAGAATCAAATATGCTTCAACTACAGACCTCAGTGTAAATATTTACCAAGTATAGTAAAAGTTCAGCTGTAGGGCAGAACTGGCAGCTGAAGAAGGAAGGAGAGGGAAATTATACTTCTCAGACTGTGGTTTACTTACTGGCTGGATAATGGCCTTACACCAAGATGTGTGTGTTGCAGGTATAGGTGGTTTATTGCTTCATCAGTACTCCAATTTCCCTTTAGTTTAGGGAGTTTGAAGGAACTGAATTTATAAGTCAGGTCCATATTATGTACCACATTTGTATTACACAGAGTTTAGTTTGTGGACTCCTTGTATAGAACCATTTGCACAATAACGAGCTGTTACACATCAGGTGTTTTGAAGTAATGTGTTGTCAATATTTAGGACTCTGTTTCTGGGATTAGAGGAAATGAGGAGAAAATAGGAAAGGTAGGAAGCAAAACAATTAGCTCAGCCAAGTGATTTATATTTTAATTAGCATATGGTAGAAGAAGAAATTTAAGGCACATGGAAGTCGGATATTTCTCAGTTCCAAGAGGAAGACCTTTTCCTATTCTAGGGTCAGTCATTCCAGGAGTGAGGTTTTCTGTTCAGGACAGTGCAGGGGATATTAGGAAACCTGGTGATGGTGAGAATTTTCCACCCAGGGAAAGACTAAATGGTCCTTTCCATTACTTGTATGGCACCCTGCAGATAAAAAAATGTTTCACAGACCAAATGCACTGGAGTTTCCCACCACCTCTGATTTTATAAATGAAGAAATAGAAGCCCAGGTGTGAGTTGTCTCCAGGTCACACAGCCATGTAGTGTCGGAGCCAGAGGACACATCCATGCATTCTGCACCACATTCTGGATTCCTTCCTAAAGGGCCACCTTCCAGTAGGAAATTGGGGGGCATGGTGGGGAGAGAGAGAGAGAGAATCATTTATCTGAAAAGTAACCAAATCTCTACCTAGGCATCAGTGAGTGCTTTACCCCTTAGAGAAATACATTACAAATTGCTTTCAGGCAGAAGCACACGTGTTAACAGCACAATCGTTTCTACTTTTCCCCTTGGCTTTTTACCTGGGCCAGAAGCCATCACTGCCTCTAAAATAAGACCCCAAAGCAGTCACCCAGAGGCACTTGTTCCTACAACTGGAAAACTAACAGCAGCTCTGCCACCAACAGCAAAGATTCAAAACAGGGGTACGTCAAAACCTTCCCTGAAGTCAAGTATTTACTTTCCCGGTTCACACCCGCCTTCCAGAGAAGTAGAGATTCCTTTCCCTTCGCTGAGAAAAGTGCATTTTCCTTCTCTGTGCCAACTCTGCTGGCTCTGAGTCTGTAGGAGGATCTGGTGGCAAAGCAGACGTTTGGGGGGCCGATCTGTGATGGCTCTGTGGCGCCCACCTCCTCCCTCTGTTACATCCAGATACAAATGCAAGCGTATTCATTTATTTTAATCCTCCCTGCGGTCCTGCTAGCGACCTGTGGGCTTGGGATCTGACTGGAGAGGCAAAGGGGGAAGCTGGGTAGCACGCGCTTCTGTGCGGAACCTGGTGGCGCCTCATCGCAATCTTCAGAGGCAAGTCCCGCATTCCCGATGGTCTGGCGGGGGTCTGCTGGGGCACGTGTCGCGGCAGGAAGCCATGAACCTGCCCCTGGCCTTTCTGCCCCTCTTTAGTTCCCGTCCTTAATTGACAAGCCAGTGACTATTGGCTGAAGTTCCCCCAGCGATTTGCATGAACCGAGAGGGAGTGTCTTCTGCCGCCCTCCCTTCAGGAGCGCTGTGACTGCAGCCTCCCTGGGAATGCGCGGCGGAGGGAATGCGTGCAGCTCGCGGGCCCTGGCAGTGAGCTGGCGCCCTGCGACCTGGCACCCGCGCCTGGATATGGGGCGTCTACACTGTCCCAGGAGCAGCACCAGCCACAGGCACCTGCAGGTAAGGCTTGGACCCGCGACCTGGACAAGTTGCAGTATTGCGATCCAGTTCCCACTCCTGGATGGTTTTTCAAACCTTTTACCTTCATCTAAACTTCACAGGAAGGATCCGGGTAGGGATAGGGAGTTCGGGATGATATGTCTTTATTTTAACAAGGGCCAGGGAAGTCCCTGGGCCAGGAGAGGAAGTTTCTGAAGCTAGAAATGTAGTCGGATGAGGTGAAAGGGGGCTGAGTGCCCTCCGTACGCTTTAGATTTGGGGGTTCCGGAATTGTTTCTTGTGGCCTGCATCTGGCTGTGACTTTGGACTGCAATTAAGTTGTTTTTGCATAACCGTTTTCCTTCTTCACTTCTCTTCCCCCTAAGGGGAAGGAAGGGATTAGTGAGGGCTTGGTAAAAGGAAGAGATCCAGATCTGTTCTATTTTATTTTAGACGCGTGCTAAAAAATGAAGATCACTCTTTCCGACCTAAAGAGGAGGAGGAGAGTGAGGGTGTTAGTACGTTTTCCATATATTAATATTGCTGTTGTTGGTGTTGTTATTGTTTTCATAGTAAGGGATGTAACACACGGCGCGTTCTTTCCGGGACCCTAATGGCAGAATCACTACAATGAGAAATAAATAGCCTACCTCTCAGGTCCCTCTACTACCGGCCCCCTCCCTCCCCTAACCTCCCCTGGAGGTTTCCCTGTTGCGATGCGCAACCTTTAGGAGTTGGAGTCCTCTGCGCTCCGCTGCGTTTTTCCAGGGAGGCTTTGCGGCTTGGGATTCTGAATGATAGCTGGATTCTGAATGGTGACCACCACCCTCATGGCGTAGGGAATAGCAAGTGGACAGAAAAATTAAGTTTTGAGGATAGTGCCGCCCCACACAGCTCTCCTTTGCAGCAGGCTTCTTCTTCGCCCGGTTCTGACTAGAGGTTTTGCCTCTGGGAATGAGGATGGGGTAGCGTGGCTCCTGGGGACACGAATTGCTAACTCCCATCTCCCTATTACCGCGAGTGTGTAACGAGCCTTCTCCCCTCCCCCTGCTCCAGCATCTGCTTCTGTTATTCCTCTTCGTGGGACCCTTCAGCTGCCTCGCGAGTTACAGCCGGGCCACGGAGCTTCTGTACAGCCTGAACGAGGGGCTGCCGGCCGGAGTGCTCATCGGAAGCCTGGCGGAGGACCTGCGGCTGCTGCCCCGGGCCGCGGGGAGGCTGGACCAGCAGTCGCGGCAGCCGGAGCGCCCCGGCGCTGAGTGGAGCCCCCCACTCTCCTTCAGCCTGGCCTCCCGGGGACTTAGTGGCCAGTACGTGACCCTGGACAACCGCTCCGGGGAGCTGCACACTTCTTCCCAGGAGATCGACAGAGAGGCCCTGTGTCGCGAAGGGGGTGGAGGGGAGGCCTGGGGCAGCAGCGTTTCCGTGTCAGCTCCTTCCTCGGACTCTTGCCTTTTGCTTCTGGATGTGCTGGTCCTGCCTCAGGAATACTTCAGGTTTGTGAAAGTGAAAATCGCCATCAGAGACATTAATGACAATGCCCCGCAGTTCCCTCTTTCCCAGATTTGGGTTTGGGTCCCGGAAAATGCACCTGTGAACACCCGGCTGGCCATAGAGCATCCTGCTGTGGACCCCGATGTAGGCACTAACGGGGTACAGACCTACCGCTTGCTGGACTACCACGGTATGTTCACCCTGGACGTGGAGGAGAATGAGAATGGGGAGCGCACCCCCTACCTCATTGTCATGGGTGCTTTGGACAGGGAGAGCCAGGACCAGTACGTGAGCATCATCATAGCTGAGGACGGTGGGTCTCCTCCACTGTCAGGCAGTGCCACCCTCACCATTGGCATCAGTGACATTAATGACAACTGCCCTATGTTTGTAGACTCACAAGTCAATGTCACTGTGTATGGAAATGCGACTGTAGGCACTCCAGTTGCAGCTGTGCAGGCTGTGGATAGAGACTTGGGGACTAATGCTCAAATCACCTATTCTTACAGCCAGAAAGTTCCTCAAGCATCCAAGGATTTATTTCATCTGGATGAAAACACTGGAGTCATAAAACTTTTCAGTGAGATTGGGGGAAGTGTTCTACAAATGCACAAACTCACCATTCTTGCTAATGGAGCGGGTTGCATCCCTGCCGTGATCACTGCTCTCGTGTACATAATCAAAGTCATTTCCACACCACCTGAAATTGTCCCTCGGTATATAGCAAATGAGATAGACGGTGTCGTTTATCTGAAAGAGCTGGAACCTGTTGGCACTCCAATTGCGTTTTTCACCATAAGAGATCCAGAAGGCAAATACAAGGTAAACTGCTACCTGGACGGTGAAGGGCCGTTCAGGTTGTCACCCTACAAACCGTACAATAATGAATATTTGCTGGAGACTACAAAGCCCATGGACTATGAACTGCAGCAGTTCTATGAAATAGCTGTGGTGGCCTGGAACTCCGAGGGATTTCATGTCAAAAGAGTCATTAAAGTGCAGCTCTTAGATGACAATGATAACGCTCCCGTCTTCCCTCAGCCCTTGATAGAACTAACCATTGAAGAAAACAACGCACCCAATGCCTTTTTGGCTAAGCTGTATGCCACAGATGCTGACAGTGGAGAGAGAGGCCAAGTTTCGTATTTCCTGGGACCTGATGCTCCTTCATATTTTTCCTTAGACAGTGTCACAGGAATTCTGACAGTTTCAACTCAGCTGGACCGAGAAGAGAAAGAAAAGTACAGGTACACAGTCAGAGCCGTGGACTGTGGGAAGCCACCCAGAGAATCAGTAGCCACTGTGGCTCTCACGGTGTTGGATAAAAATGACAACAGTCCTAGATTTATCAACAAGGACTTCAGCTTTTTTGTCCCAGAAAACTTTCCTGGATATGGCGAAATTGGAGTAATTAGCGTAACAGACGCTGATGCTGGGAGAAATGGGTGGATCGCCCTCTCGGTGTTGAACCAGAGTGATATTTTTGTCATAGATACAGGAAAAGGCATGCTAAGAGCTAAAGTTTCTCTGGACAGAGAGCAGCAAAGCTCCTATACTTTGTGGGTGGAAGCCGTTGATGGGGGTGAGCCTCCCCTCTCCTCTACCACAAAAATCACAATTCTCCTTCTAGACATCAATGACAACCCTCCTCTTGTTTTATTTCCTCAGTCTAATATGTCTTATCTATTGGTACTGCCTTCTACTCTGCCTGGCTCCCCGGTTACAGAGGTCTATGCTGTTGATAAAGACACAGGCATGAATGCTGTCATAGCTTACAGCATCATAGGCAGAAGAGGTCCTAGGCCTGAGTCTTTTAGGATTGATCCTAAAACTGGCAACATTACTTTGGAAGAGGCATTGCTGCAGACCGATTATGGTCTCCATCGCTTACTGGTGAAAGTGAGTGATCATGGTTATCCCGAGCCTCTCCATTCCACGGTCATGGTGAATCTCTTTGTCAATGACACTGTCAGTAATGAGAGTTACATTGAAAGCCTTTTAAGAAAGGAACCGGAAATTAATATAGAGGAGAAAGAACCACAAATTTCAATAGAGCCAACTCATAGGAAGGTAGAATCTGCGTCCTGTGTGCCCACCTTAGTAGCTCTGTCTGTAATAAGCTTGGGTTCAATCACTCTTGTAACAGGGATGGGCATATACATTTGTTTAAGGAAAGGGAAAAAGCATCCCAAGGAAGATGAAAATGTGGAAGTCCAGATTCCACTAAAAGGAAAAATTGACTTGCATATGAGAGAGAGAAAGCCAGTGGATATTTCTAATATTTGATATATCAATGTCTAATAAAATAGAGAGACGTTTTGACTGACTTTGGATAGTCCTCATCACCTAAATAAGAGTGTGTTGATGGCAGATCCAATGAAGGACGACTAATTTATAACATGTACTATTTTGTAAATAGCTGTTTACAGGTTTTTAAATTCAAATTCAGAGGTTATAAAATGTGTACAGAATTTTTAAATGAAAATTGGTACTAACAGCTATAGAATTATTATTTAAAAAAAAGGCTTAGACTTGATTTGCACCTTTCATACACCAAGCTGATGACTGACTAAACCTGGGAGTAAGGTAAGAAAATGGTACATTATAATTTTTTTGATCTAAAAAGTCCTTTCACCACAAGAGGGCATCAGCTGCTCCTTTCCAGGGAACTGAAGTATTATATGTGACAGTTGTACATGAAATTAATGAGAGAGTATATTTTAAATATATTGTTTTTAACACAAAAGTATAAAATTACAGTAAATTAAATTTCACCCTACTTAAAATATATAAGAAAGAAAAGAAATGCACTTGTAAAACAATGCTTATTACCTCATAAGTATATGTATAGTTCAAAAGAGAAGGCATTAAAAAGAAGTGCAATTCCTTTTTAGCAAGGGTAAAACATTGCCTTGTGTTACAAATTCAACCTGCTGAAGAGTTTTTCACTTTCCGTAAACTCCAATTGCTTTGTGTTTGCTTTACCACTGCACTTGCTATTATTACAGGAGAAAATATATATATTCTTCCTTACAGAAAATGTAACTAGAAATTGTGCCCAATAAAAACAGCCAGAGGCAAAGAAATGTTTCAATCCTTCGTTGTTTCACAGGTGTTGATGACATTTTAGTGCTGGCACAATTTGTCAGTAGTACTTTATACTTGGGTTGTATATTAGATTTTTATATGTTTAAACTTATCCCTTATATAAGAAAAAGTCATGTTAAAACAATTATTCTAGAAGCTTGTGTACACTATTGATATTTCTAGTTGGGCATTTTATGTGAAAATTACACTGTACTTATCTTTTCGCCGTTGTTTGGGTTTATTGGCGACCATTTTTTGGCTTCCTTTCTTTGGCTTTGGATTAAGTCCAAGAGTTTATTTGTAAGCCGGGCAGCAAATTTCTTTGATAATATGGCTTTTTCTGAATCTTTTGCAATGAAGAAAGTTGGTTCATAGGTGATTTATCACTTTCCCTTCATTGTGTGAGCTGGAAATTTTATTTTTTATGAGAGTTATAGCAAAATTATCTGTACAAACAGGAATGTAAGTGTTAGCTTCAACTGGCTCCTTTTACCATTTGGCATCATGCGTCTGTACTGTACCAAAAGTGTTTATATGTCTACAAATTAAAGTTATATATTTTCATAGTTTCTTTCTTATTTTTACCATTTTATATTTGGACAAGAGTTTGTTCTTTCACTGAAGTGCCTGTTATTGTCATTGATTTGTTTTTAGGGTTAAATGTGGGCAAACTGTGGTCATCTGCAATGCTGAAGTTTGTATTAAACTAATTCATTACTTGGGTAAACATAGACTAAATTTTTAAATATATGTGTACTTTTAAACATAAACATGAATATACAGTAGAAATAGAATATGTAGTTAATATAAGTTCATGTGAAAATTTGCACCCATGAGTCATCACATGCATGTTAATTTATTACAGATTTAACATCGGTTATCAATTTTCATTTTACCATACACCCATGGTAAATTGTCTGTTAGCTGTATTGCAATAGCTTGCAATAATTTTTAAAATAAAAATAGCCTTTTGAAATAAAAAAGTTCAATAAAGACATCCCAGTCATTTTGGATTTGGATTAACTTACTTTTCTTGTTTTCTTTAACTTAAGAATTTGAATAAATAAAATAGTAACATATGAAACAGCAGTGTTTGTTACCAAAAAAAAAAAAATGTATTTTTCCTGGAAATTCTTTTTGTATGAGAGGCACCTGAGCTCAGAGACAAGATCGTTTAACCCCCACAACTTTTCATTTATAACTAATGTTATATTACCAATCATATTGTATTTATTTCCCTTTTATATAAAGGAAGAAACTTCATGAGATACAAGTAACACTGTTAATTAAAAAATTCTCCATTAAGTGTAATAATTTTACTATCAATATGAAAAACAGAATTTTCTACTCATTTCTAAATTTGAAGAAGGCTCATATGCTTTTAGAAATAAACTTCATCGTCAGCATGAGACATGCTTGTAACACTTATAAAAAGATATATCTCTGAATATTTCTTGTAGCAGGATTTCCTTTACAAATATATCTCATTCACATTACAAACATTAATAACAAGGACAGCTAAAGTAAATTAAGCTCAAAGATAAAAGCCCCTTTTTACTAACACCTTGTGCTAGAATAGTTGCCAAAATGTATGCTAATCATGTCAATGTTGTTAGTTGAGCTGGCACAAAAATAAATGTTCCATTCATTAAAAACCCTAATATCCATTTAACAGTTTAAGAACCAGTGAGTTCTCCTTGCCCA
This sequence comes from Arctocebus calabarensis, assembly GCA_963573935.1. Lineage (NCBI taxonomy): Eukaryota > Metazoa > Chordata > Mammalia > Primates > Lorisidae > Arctocebus > Arctocebus calabarensis. The sequence goes on from CAUYON010199902.1 coordinate 11,613, forward strand.
GTTTAAGGAAGAAGATATTGCTCTCATCTTTACACTGCCAAATTCAGTATTAGATTAGAGGGAAAATTGCCCATTAATTTGAATTGAGATATTTAAAACCAATATAACAATTTCAGCTACAGGAAAAAAAGCAATTTATGTTATTTGACAGCTCAGAGTAGATTTCCCAATCCTACTTAAAAAATAAATAAGCAAAAGAAATTAAAATGTAATTGGTAGAGTGCACACTATCTGCGTGAAGGGCACTCATAACTTTCACTCAATTTGTACAAAAACAAAGTATGTAAACAAAATATATACATCCCCTAATATTCTAGAGAGTAAGGAAAATATTTTAAGCATAAAAAATAAAAGTAAACATTCTCTTAGCAGTTATGCCTTTATTAATGTTAGTTTAAAAAAGAAAAAAAAGATGCTTCTTTTAAATACTGTCATTAGTTTTTTTATGTAGTAAAAATAAGTTTTTAGTATTTACAATATTCTGCACATGTTGTATAAAAACACCTGGCAATATTTTATCATGCTTTAACATCACTAGAAGAAATATTAGGAATACTGTATGAAATTGCTTTGATTACAGTAAGATATCTCAGAAGGATTCTAATTTGTGTTCCCCCCTGAAATGTCTAAATTGATCATTCTGAAGGGAGGAAGTAAGCAAATCTCTCCTCTGGCAATACAGTTTCCAGTTTCTTCTCAGTGAGCTGAGGATCTGTGGGGCCTTGACCTTTGAAAGGCAATGGAGAATGTAATGACAGTGCATTGGCAATGGCATGAGGTTCAACTCCACTGGACAGCTTTGGCTCATAGAGGCCAAAGACATAAACACCTGAGCATTTTCTTTCCTCTAAAATGGATTTGCTCACCTCAGAAAGCAGTGAAAATTGGTACAGAATGCCAGATTGCAAACTTTTGCAATCTATGCCTACCACTGTACTATTATATGCAGATAGTCAGTACTTGCATTGGAAGTATTAGGAAGAAAGAGAAGGAAGAAAAGAAGGAAGAGAACTGATAGACATGTAGACTCAAAGCAGGAAAAAAAAAATCAGTCTATTAAAACTACGTGACTTCCTGAGCAAAAAGGACCCACCATATTTTTTATTTCTATTTGTAACATGAGAAGATCATGTACATATTCAGATAATATATACATAAATCCAAACAGTCTATAACCATTTTCAAATGTTGCTTGTAGTATATAATTGTTTTTAAAATAGTAATACTTTTTTCTGATCAGCTCCTAAACTGACAATGTCTACTTTTTTAAGACATAAAATGTCTGGGATGACCTTAAAAACTTAGCCTGCTAATGTCAAGAAAAACACTGCAATGAAAAAAAAAACTCAGTAATTCATTCATTTGTTCATTCCTGTATATTTCAGGACAAATATTACCAGTCTTAATTAGTTTGCATTATGCTGTGGAAAGCTAGTAAGAAAACCCTTGATTTCAAAACGTTGTATGTGATAAATGTCTATTTGGATGCTATGTGGGCTGCACTTTACCCAATTTTGGAAAGGCAGAGAATGTTCCCTGAAGTGGGTAATTTCTATTTTGAGTCCTCCTCAGAGGATGTTGTGTCTAAAATGAGCTAAAAATTGGAAAGTTGGCCATGTAAAATGGTCACAGAGGAGGCAAGGGCATATATAATATGGAAGGCATACATGTGGGAATGAGCACATCATCCTTAAAGAACCAAAAATAGTATAACTTTTTTCTTGACTAAAGGGATGAACAGAATGAAAAAGACTGTGGGCAATGAGCTTAGAGAGATAAGTGTACAGCAGATAATGTAGAAACTCAGAGTCATACTTGGAGGTCACACTTTTATCTCAAAGGTAATAAGAATTTGGGGCAAGGAATTAATGTTTTTAAAAGATAAAATACATGTATAGAACTTATATTGAAGAAAATTATAGATACTACTTAAAAGGTTGAGTGACCATTTAAGTGAAAGATGAGACTTTAAACTGTGTACTATGAAAGAGATATATTTTTAGCATATAATATAGGAAATAAATGATGTATAGCTGATTAAAAAATAAATTCATGATAATATAGAAATTAATCTGCAAGTGATGACCAGAGAGTGCATAGTTTTTATAATTTGCATTTGAGCCTAATTTTCAAATTTGAAAAGGATAGGAAGCTCATTTACTACACATTAAGTCAGAAATGAAAGTATTGGAGCCATAACCCCCTTCCTAATGTTGGGTTTTATGATACAGATGGAATTGTAAAGGCACTAATTTACCCACTTTGTTTCATCTTTATGACTGTCAATTCTATTCAATCGAAGAAACATTTCTATGTGTCCATGTGGTAGATATTCCAATATGAGTTTGACTGCATCAAGAATATATTATCCAAGACATTTACAGTGTTCTGCTCCCAGTTGTAGCAAAAACATACTGATGAAGAAGAATTGTATTGAAAACATAAGAGGAAAAGATCATAGAATTCTTAGTGGACAGTATGAGACATAAATATAATTTAAGTGTTGTGTGAATACCAAGAAAGAATGAGATGATGGTTTTAGTTAATTCTGAACAAGACACAGGAAATATGACCAGGAGAAATGGATGTTTGGAGGCAGGAATTACACAGATCTTAGATTTAACATTGCTATTTTAGAGGTTTGACATCACTTTTGGTTGAAAGAAGTCACTTAACATGTCTTGTGCTTCAAGGCTTATCTTATTTATAAAAGACAATTTAATAATATCTAATGCTAAATAAAGATACAGTAGCTATAAGAACCGTATCATATATAGTCCCAGATTTTGGCAAAGTCTCCTTTATCCTCTCTTCCAAAAATTTTCCCCGTCTATGTGGAAATTATGAACTTACTCTAACTCATGGTGTAATTTTGAAAATTAAATGAGATAATTTATGCAAAACATTTTTCACAAGTAGAGCATTCCATAAATATTGGCTTTTTATTGCTATTATACAAATAGTATGCTGCAGGGTAGTCCTACCTGTTTATTCCCTCATTATTCCATCAAATGTATTGAACAACTATTTTTATTACATGACAAAAATCTGTAAAATTGACAGTGTTTTAGATTAAAGACCTATATACTCAACATATCTTAATATATTTATCCTAAATATGCATTTTTAGACACTTCAACTTTTATTTTCATATTTTCCCAAGAAGAGTTTATATATCCTTTATTATTTGGAAATCTTCTGATGGTCAACTTTATAATTTAAATGGTCAAATCATAGAGAAATCTTAGTTCAACCCCTAATTTTATAACTGAATAAACTAAGACATAAGAATATCAACAAAAAAAATTGAGAGTTGTGAGAATTAGAGAAGACAGCAATCATGACTATAAGAAACATTCAAAAGCCTTACAAAAGTGGTTAGTAGAGTTGCTTTTCCTTCAAATGTCCTTTTGAAACACAACTTCTAATTTTACCATCATTGGAAAGATACCCAAAGTGATAGCTACCAAGACACATACCACATGTGAAAATAAATTATCTGTAATGAAATCTCACCTAAAAAATGAGGTCAATCAAAATTATTTATTAAAATCATATATTTTTCCTGCATGTGGTTAGAGAAAAACATAGAAGCAATTTTCAAAATGAAGTTATTTGTATCTCACAAGTAGAAAAAGGAATAATTACATATCTGACAAATAAAATATTTGTACTGAAATAATAAAAATGAAAAACTTTAGGAGATAACAGAATAAAGAATAATCATGGAAAGTTTTATGAACCTTGAAGAAAAAAACATAGTTGATTTTCAAATGGGAATATTCATGTATATATCAGATTAAAGAATAGCTAGGCTCTAATGTGAACAAAAATGATATAGTTGATTTGAAAATGAGATTGAGGAGGGTGGTGCCTTTTGCACAAGGAGTAGGGTGCCCGCCCCATATACCGGAAGTGGAGGGTTCAAACCTGGCTTGGCCAAAAACTGCAAAACAACAACAAACAAAATGAGATTGAGAAGACATTGGTCAAAGAAAGGGAAAAAAAGTATGCAAGAAGAAAACTTTTCCCTTTCTTTGACCAATGTCTTCTCAATCTCATTTTGTTTGTTGTTGTTGTTTTGCAGTTTTTGGCCAAGCCAGGTTTGAACCCTCCACCTCTGGTATATGGGGCGGGCACCCTACTCCTTGTGCAAAAGGCACCACCCTCCTCAATCTCATTTTCAAATCAACTATATCATTATTGTCCACATTAGAGCCTAGCTATTCTTTAATCTGATATATACATGAATATTCCCATTTGAAAATCAACTATGTTTTTTTCTTAATTACTATGGAATTATTATATATGCGGGGGAAAAAATAGTAAAAATATTTCAAATGTAAAGAAACGGAATTTTAAAAAGGAAGGACTATGCTAATGTTTGGTAAGGAATTGAAAGTAAACCCAGAATGACCCAATGTTAGCAACTCACTAAATCACAAAATTTTACAACCCCAAAGGAACTAAGGATCATTGTCTTACTTCTTATAGTTTTACGGTACAATAACCCAAAGCTTCAACAGAAATAAACATTCTTATTACTAACAATTTATTTACTAAACATATTTACAATTAGCTTATACCTATTACAAACAAGCATTAGCTGGACACAGGGGTAAGTTTTTCTCCATCCTCAAATGATTATTCTACAGTTTGAGAGAATTAATGTCAACTACACATGTATAGGGATGACTATGTACCTCCTCTCATCTTCTGTGGCTCTTACATAAGCACCTCTGTCAAAAAGAGACAAGAACCATTATGGCAGCAAAGTGCTACCTAAAGACAAGTCCTATAGTTTGGAAGCTAATAAAGGAGAATATCAAAATTATTGGAAGAAAATAACCTTCACAATATATCTGAGTTACAAAATAAGGATTGAGTATTCTCCACATATAGAATAGACACTTTTTAAAACTTTTATTCTTTTTTATGCATTTCTTTTACTCATTTGAAAAATTGGAATGTTCCTAAGTCAGTTTTTCACTGAAAAAATCAAAGAATTCCAGAGGGTGGCAAAAAAGGGTACACGTTTTAAGAAAGGAACAATTCTATTAAATTATAATACTCAATATCTACTGATAGCCAAAGATGAAGACAAGTCATGTTCGGACACCTCTTGTAATTGGAAAAGTCAAATGTGACTTTAGCATTAAAATTTTAATACAACTTTTTCCTTTCTTAAATTGTGTATACATTTTTTTGGCACTTTGCGTAGGCATGGGGCACACCGAACGAGCTACTCTCTTCAGAAAGATCGTGTGTTGAAATTTCAGAATAATTATAATAATTACCGTATATAAAAATAGCAATAATTTGTATTTTGCAAATATATTTTATATCATTTAAATTTCTTACTTATAAGTTTTCTTATGGTGATTCCTTGGCACACTGAAAGTTTTATTTAATGGAGTGCAAAATGGACTTGGTGAGTTGTTATGTTGTTCTTTCAAATAAGGCTATGTAACATCATTTTTCAGAATTATGCTGGTGAAATGTATGATGACAGGACATTTTAATGTTCAAGTATTAAACTGGAAAACACATTATAAAGAAAAAATATCTCAGAGAAGGTAATTATGGACAATTCATAGGACAAAACATTGTATTTTAAGAATAGAGTGAAAAGAGCAAAGGAAGAAAAAGAACTGCATAACATTTTTTAAATCCTCCAAGTAAAGAAAATTATTTTTAGCTTTCTTTTTCTTACCTTAGAAAATCATTATTCACCTATATACGCTCTCATTACCTTGCTGTTTAAATAAACTGAGAAACTAGTTTCCTTCAACATTTTGTAGTTCCATTATAAAATTCTAAACACTTCCAAAGTCTAATGAATGTGGGCAATGCTAACCATAAACCAGGTGCTGAAAAACACTACATCTTTATGTTGAGACAGCTTTCTATTTATGATGCTTTCAATCATTCTTTCAACAGTAAAAAGTCCCATTCGATTTACAGATTTTCTTATAAGTAGCAGTAAAAATTCGCTGCAAGGAAAGAATTTCAATAACATGTATTTACTTTATCCCTGAAATACTTACATTGAATCATGTACACATTCAAATTTAGCAAAGAGAACTATCTCACATATGTTTGGTTTTTTGAACTAGTCCCATAGAAGATTATTTCCCTACAAAAAGCATTAAGTAAGAAGTAATTTCCCCATTGTATTTGTGAATCTATTTAGAACATGAATGTACTGATTTATATGAAGAACGATTGAGTATAAGTTGGCCTATAAGATTCTTCCAAATGCAATTTAATGCATGAAAATAATTTTTTTGTACTTTATAATTGTCTCAGGACAGATTTTGAGATTCCAATACATAGCAACATTTCTGATCAAACCATTAGGTGGGAAATGATTAGCCCAATTTAAGATGATTTCCAAAAGACCCTAATAATGAAAGTACATATTGGAAAAGAATGGTAAAATTGTGGAAAGTGTACACTAAGTCAGGGGGAATTCTAAGATACCAGTTTTTCTTTGCTTAGAAGCTTCCTTCATCATAGTCATCATGCTACTAGGTCTTTCAGAAAGTAAGTTCAATGTTGTCAGAATCAATTTATTAACTTAACTACTGTGATAGAATAGTGCCCCAAAGATGCCCATGGAATCTGTGACTGTTACATTTCAGGGCAAATTGCCTTGCAAATGTAATTGACAGATAGACATTAAAATTGGGAGATTATATATAGCCTTAAGTAAACAAGAAAGGCTCTCAGCTGATGTTTAGCTAGGACTTGGGGATCTCAATCCTACAACCACCTGGAGCTTAAATTTGTAACAATCTGAATTCACTTCCAGGAAGAAACACAGCTTTCCTGACACCTGAACTTCTGCATTACAAAGCACTGAGGAGAAGACCAGCTAAGCCATTCTGTAACCAGATTTCTGACTGTAGGACTGGGAATTTATAAATGTGGAGCTATTTTTAGCCCACTTAATTTGTGGTAGTTTGTTATAGGAAAACTACTGCACTACCCTGAAAAATGAATTATGTGGCCATTAAAGGCAAAGTTTATTCAACTCATAATAAAAAATTATTTTATTTGAGTAAGTTATATCATAGATATTTTATTTTTTCTTTATTATACGAAGATGTTAAGTATGTATCTACTTATAATTTCCTAAGAAAAAATCATATCTTAGAATATTCAATCTAAGTGTAAATGACAAATACAATAAGATGTTGTGAGCTTACTGTGTTCCAGGCACTATAACACTGCATTTTACTCTATGTTCATTTTACCTTTACTAACAAAGTCACAGAAAAACAAAACAACAAAACAAAAATAAAACAGAAAACCACAAAAAGAGTGGGAATGAATAGCTCTTAATTGTTGAATTGATCTCAGACCCAATTTGGGACAAGATGAACCGAATGACTGATATTTCTAATTGAGAGACTGTGAGTGGATGTGTTGTGATTGCATAGTGAAAAGTGGCTCTGATGAAAAAAAAAACACCTGTTAAAATGTTAAAGTATATCCCTTTTATGTGATTGCAGAAAAAACAGCTTTTCTAATGAGTGTGTCTCCCTAACCAATGAATAATTTGAAGAAATCATAATCTCTAAATCTCTGAAAACTTTTGGCAGTTTTTTAAAAAAAGTTTCTTGTTCTACTTTTCTATCAACTCTACTTCCAATTCAAAAACTGCTTCACACTGCGCAGTAAAATCACAGTAGAAAATGAAGTCCATTATAATCATTGATTTAGTATGCACTGACTTTTTATTGGGCACATACTATTGGCATATCCAATGCCTAATATGTAGAACTATATTATAGAATGCATTTTATAATAGTAAAATAATATCATTTTGCAAGTGCAGTCAAACGTGTTAGACTTTAAAAATTAAAATAGTCATACCTTTTGTGATTGTGCAGAAAGACAGGTTTCTTTCTTAAACAAGTATATTTCCATTTTATTTCAGTCATTTTTGATGACTGTAGGATTTTTGTCCTAAATCCTAATCTAAGAATAAGAAGAAGCTACACACATGTTCAAATAAATTTAAAATCCAAACAGGAATAGCATATTCCAATAAAAAGTTTTCACAGTTAATAAAGAAAGATTTGGTGTGAGGAGAGGAGTATCTTAAATGATCATTTAGGACACATTTTAGAAATAAATTGGGAACTAGATATCTCATTTCTATTTATTTATTTATTTATTTATTGAGACAAAGCCTCAAGCTGTCACCCTGAATAGAGAGCTGTGACATCACAGCTCACAGCAACCTCCAATTCCTGGGCTCAAACGAGTCTTCTGCCTCTGCCTCCCAAGTAGCTGGGACTACAGGCACCACCACAAGGCCCGGCCATTTTTTGGTTGCAGCCATCATTGTTTGGTGGGTCCAGGCTGGATTCGAATCCTCCAGCTCAGGTGTACGTGGCTGGTCCCTTAGCCTGTTGAGCCAGATATCTCATTTCTAAATGTCATCTATATTTACACCACCACCACCATCACCACCACCACCACCCCCACCACCACCACCACCACCCCCACACACACACGTCTTTGTCATCATTTGTTTAATTAGCCCGTAGGTAGAGGAATTCGGTCTTGGGTTATTCACTTATGAAATACATTAAGCTACAAGACTGGGGTTGTATAAAAAAGATGATAGGTTAGGATTTTTGTTTTTTCTTCCTAGAAGTTTGGTTATTGGTTAAATTTGAGCCGGGTTTGTGATGCTGGCACTTACTGAAGCCCCTGGGGAAGCTCAGCGTTGCAGGTATGTGTACCAGCAGGGCCTTTCATCCTGGATTGGAATCGGGGCGTCTTAGTCCATGTGAGCTGCTTAAACAAAGTACCATAAACTAGGTGGTTTATAAACATCAGAGATTTATTTTGCGCAGTTCTAGAGCCTGAAAAAATCAAGATAAAGATGCCAGAAGATTCGGCGTCTGGCCATGGCTTGCTTTCTCATAGACGACACCTTCTTGCTGCATCTTCTCGGGGTCAAACCAGTTCCCTCAGGCCTATTTTATGAGAGTCCCAATCCCATTCGTGAGAGCTCTGTACTTGTGACTACTCACCTGCAAGGGCACCACATCCTAATATTATCACCTGGAGGGTTAGGATTTCAATATCTTATTTTTTAGGGGGGACACAAACAATGCAGACCATAATAGTGTGTGATTTCTTATTTGCACTGCTAACTTCTTATGTCGGAAAAAATCCTATAATTTTGGAATCCCTCTTCTCTGTATGTTTTTCATTCTTCCCTAGTCCTGGAACACGGACGGCTTTTACAGGGCTGAATGTGTCTTGAGGTAACCGCTGCTCAGGAAAGAGCTGGTGGCAGCCACAGAGCTCTCAGTCCTGGTGACATGAGAAGTGTGGCTGAGAACCCCGCCACTCGGAAGTGTAGGACACGCAGCAGCAGCAGAAAATCTAGGGTGCATTCTAATCTTTTACACCAGAATCTGTATTTAATAAGGCTCCCCAGTGATGTGCATGTATACAAAAGTTTGAAAAAAATATGCTTGGTGAATTGGCTTTCGAGTTTGTCTGCATTTAAACAAACCAAAACAAAACCAGCTGATATCTGTCCCCTCCCTCTCTTTTCTTTAATTAATGTGGGGTGTAGAATAGGAATCGTGATTTTTTTTCTTTTTAAAGCTACTCAGGTGATTTGAATATGTGAGAAACTTTGAGAATCATTATTTTGGAGTCCATTATTTTTTCAATTTGCCATTTTTACTAGGTTCTCTAGTACAGGATCTATTTGGGATTTCTTCTTTCATCAGCATCATTCCTAACCTTCTATAAAATATGACGACATTTAAACAATATATAAAGACTGAACTCACAAATTAGCATGAATTCGATTTTTTTTTCATTTCCATCACTATCCAAATATTGTCCTCCTCACCATCATCAAAAGTGGACAAAGTAAATGGAATGGTAGCTACCACGTCTATTTCTGTATTCTGGAAATGTTTGTCTATGAAGATCACTAAAATGTAAACCTGGTGAGCAACGTTCTCTTTAGTTTTCTTCCTTCTTCCACCCTTCTTCCTCTTTTTCCCCTTGTTTTTCTCTTTCACATTTATCTAGAATGATGTCCAGACACCACAAAAATATTTATAGAGTGAATGAATGGGTGCCTGACAGGTCATCCTGAACACAAATTATAAATTAGAAGAAAACTTTTGTATCTCAATCTTTGAGGCCCACACAAACGAAAACTGGAGCTGGGTCTGAAAGTTTTGTTCTGAGAAGGGGATGCAGTGAGAACAGAGACACTCTCCCCCATATCTTTTCACATCCTTTGTGTTCAGGTGGGAAGCCAGACATGTTCAAGAGGGTGAAGTGATAATATATATATGGTGGAACTTTCATGTCTGGGTACTGGGAAAAGAGAGAACTGCGCATCTGAGAGTTTTCTCAATAAAAATATAAAATATAGAAAAATAATACAGAAAAAAATTATACAAAAGCATATTCCAGGCAGGTAAACCTGAAATAAACAAAAATGGAATCATAATACTTACTAGCAATTTTGTTAGGAATGAAAGACATGCTGATGAAAATCTCACTACTTATCTTCCAATTTTACCTGACTGAATAAAAACAGGAAAATATTGCATACCTTGATGAAATACAAAAGCACTAGAAACACCTAAGAAAATAAAGAAAATGTGGGTTCATCTCGTGCATTATCCAACCATGAATATTAAAACATTGAGAAAACTTCATCAATATCCCCAATGTACATGAGAGGGAATAATGGGGCAATTTGGGGGACTAGAGATAATGCCTGTAACATAGGTAACACTCTGTTTCATACATGGTAGGCAGTCATTCAAAAATAGCTCTTTTTTAAGCTCTCTCTTGCCTGCTGCAGGCTAAAAGGTATAATGCAGGGTGTCAAGGGCATGGAAATTTTCAGGGCCAATTTTTGTGTTTTCAAGGCCAAATACTGCATGTTTATTGAACGAACAAATAGTGTGGTGGTGACTGCTTGAAAGGAGATGAGTAGGAAACATGTGAGGACATGTGAAAGTTGAAACGTAAGTCAATTCATTTAAAATTCTTATTAAGCACCTAACATGTGGCATATGCAGAGTTACTTTTAAAATGCACAATTGGAACTATTCTTTGGAGCTCAGAGTTTAGTTTAAAGACACTTAAAATAAAACCACAATTTAATGATATAAACATCTTAATAGGGCATGGATAAAGCTGAGAAAATCAATTGTAGTATTTATTTTAAAATATTTTTGTATTCAGCTTGTTTCAATTTCACGATTCATAATCTCATGGCTGGGTACATTTCAGTAATTGTCCGCATATATTGTTACAGCAGAACAAGCAGGAAAGGCAAGCTGAGAAATTTGGGGAGTTTGGACTACAGAAGCATCATCTGTTCCTTATTTCACAGAATTTTTCTTTCTTTTCCCTGCCTCCTCCTCTCTAATTACATCCAAATGGTTTTCTCATTTGTTTTTCTGGCCATTCCATCCGAGACATGTTGCCAGTAATATATGCCATCTTCATTTGGCATCTTTCTTTCTTATCTGTGCCACTAATCTATTGTGTTTGGCAAAATGGAGAATTTGTCAGTTCTCTCTCATACATTTTATCATTAGAAATTAAATTATAAGAAGGTAAACACGCTGAAGGAACCTACTCTGCCACCCTTTGCTAACCAGACTATAAATAAGCACAGAGGACAACTCTGGATAAACTCTGATTTGTGAAAATATGCACAAAGAAATTCTCTTCTAATGGAGTTATAAAGGAATTCTCTTCCTATAGAATTTTATGGTAACAATGACAATTATAAAGATATATAATTTGAGGGAGCCCATGCTTCTGGAAAATTGAAACAAGTAGATTGCTGATGCAAGTAAAAACAGAGAAAATTTTTCTGGAGGGCTATTAGCCAATCTGAATACATTTTAAAATGGGCATTATTCTTTCCTTTTGCACTTTCACTTCTAAAAAATATGACAAAAAAATGTCAAGCTCTTTTGTGCAAGCATACTTATTTCAGAGTTTGACACTAAATTTTTTTTTCATTAATGTATGATTGGTAAATAAATCATCACACAAACATCATATAGAATAAGGAAAATTTTCTCTGCTTTTTATCTGAAGGCTCACAAACTTCTTATCAGTTTATCATCTCCCTGTATCATCCTTATAATTATCTTACAAGGATAATCATCCCTAGAGTTATTAATATTTTGGATTCTGTCATATAACAATTTATTACACTCTTGACAAATGTTCCCCACTTACCTAAATCTGAATTTTTTAACCTGATATTTCTGTATCTGAAATATGAATAGAAAACAGAAATGAGGTGGTAGATAGTATTAAGAATTTTGCATTGCATGCAAAGAGTAGTCAAAAGATGCAAACACACGTTGTGATCCTGTAACATGGGAATGATCTCAATGTGATTCTGCTGGTGATCTTTTGGTTTGTCTGTAGTAAGAGCCTGCCTAAGAATGAAACAGGAAAAAAAAAGGGGGAAAGAAGAGGAGGGGGAGGAAGAAGGAGAGAGAGAGAGAAAGAGAGAGGGAAAAAAAAACCCAAAAAGGTGAACTGATGCATCTTTTAAGTCCTCAGATCCATCTGTGCTTGAAACTTGCCACTCTACTGCTTTTCCACTGTGTGAACAATAAATCCACCCTGCCGATTTTATTCCTCCAAACTATATTGAATGGTCTCCCTATTAATTATACTTTTACAAGTCTTGACTTCATCAGGACAACCGATTGTATCTTTCTAAACATACCGTGTTATCTGCATTTCTGGATTTTGCATAAGCTGGTCCCTCCCATCAATGCTTCTCCGCCCTCATCCACCTGAAAAGTGTCTATGAGCCATCAAGCCCCAGCTGAAGTGACAGCTCTTCTGGGAATCTTGACCTAATTTCTTCCACTTTGAATGCATTTTACACTTTCCTATAATGCAGCAAATAACCAAAATATTTTATGGATTATATCTATTATTCCAAAAAATTTTCTTATTACCAAAATGTAAATACTTCGATGGAAAGAAGTTATAAAGAAAAGGAGAAAAACTGGAGAATTTTTTTTTTTAAACTGGTTCACAGGTATTTCAGAGATCTGTCATGCAATATTTGACTTTTTAAGCCAATCAAGCTAGTTCCTAAAACAGGTGAGATTTGCAACTCTCTGGTTCTCCTTTATATTTTTGCTTTAGTCAATTTTTATTACTCTGGAGCAATAGCTTCTCTTTAACATGTTTAGTGTACTCATTTTTACTTGGATATTCACAAGGCAAACTTTTCTCATTAGCTGCCCCTCTTCCCAGACATTTCTGGGTCACCTTAAATTATTAATAATTTCAGGAGCCATGGCCTCTGATATCAATGTAGGCCATGGAAATACATGATCTTATGTAAAAATAAATTGTAATTATTCATGGCATTATGAATATGAGAATATAATACATCACTTTATTTTACTATAGGATAGTATAATATCCTGATTCAGAAGCCCTTTTTTCAAGATCAACTTTTTCCACCTATACTTATATGTTTGTGTTACTTACAAAACTAGCTTTCTGAATATTAGTTTCTTGTTCAGGAAATATGAGTTATACTACAAGGCTGCAGTATACTAAAAGAAATTAAGGTGAGTATTACCTTCATATTTTAAATGCCAGATTGATCTAATAGCAAAGAGGTCAGTATGGCCAAGACAAGTGGAATTTAAATAGAATGTCACAGAACTTTTTTTTTTTTTTTTTGAGGCAGAGTCTCACTTGGTCACATTTGGTACAGTGCCATGGCATCATAGCTCACAATGACCCAAACTCTTGGGCTTAAGTGATTCTCTTGCCTCCCTCCTGAGTAGGTGGGACTAAAGGCTCCTATACCTGGCTATTTTTACAGATGAGGTCTGGCTCTGGCTCAGGCTGGTTTCAAAATCCTGAGCTCAAGCATCCACCTGCCTAGGCTTCCCACAGTGCTAGGATTACAGGTGTGAGTCACTGCCCCTGGCCTAATGTGATAGAATTTTGAGTCAATAGAAAGGGAATAAGGGCAGAGGAACCACTTCAAGGAATTTTGCTTTTAGAGGAAGTAAAGATATTGAGTAAACTCGAGCAGTATGGTGGGTGGAAGTTTCATCTCTCTTGCTGCCTATAAAAAAAGTTCATGAAATGGGAGGGAAGGTTGAGAAAAGAAAATAGAGAAGAATCAGATGTTCAAGTCCACGATAGTATGGGAGAGCATGTTAACCAGAGGGAAAGAGGTAAAGGTAGAGGCCATAGACAGGATGAGAAGCTTCTTACAAAGAGGAGGAAGCCAAAGATGGGGACATGTGAAACTGTAGAGTTGGGTAAAGGAATTTGAGGAAGTAATTACCTATTTTCTCTCCAAAGTAGGGAGATAACCATCATCTGTTGAAAAGGAAGAGATGCAAGAGTTTATAAATTCGCAGACAATGAAAGATGTTTGACATAACAGTTTTGCTGTCCAGGGAAAGAAGCCAATTATAGAAAGGACTCCAACGAATGTTCTGAACATAATTATATAATGCTCTGATCTTAAATTTTCATGATTTTGTGATCTAAATCACTACTCATATACACAGGTGAAGGGATGGAGAAAGGAAACATTTGAACCCCAACTGAGACTGAAATATCACTAGACAAATATGATGAAAAATACAGTGGGTCAAGAGTGGTGCCTGTGCCTCAAAAGAGGAGGGAGCCAGCCCTGTATACTGGAGGTGTCGGGTTCAAACCTGGCCCCAGCCAAAACTGAAAAGGCAAAAAAAAAAAAAAAAAAAAAAAATACAGTGGGTCAAAAGAGATGAAGGAATAAAAAAAGGTGGTTCTTTGAAATGATTAAGTCACTGAAGTTTAGGAAGGAGGTTAAAAACATATACTGACTAGAGAAAGCTTTTGTGAAGAAATTAGAGGATTCTGTGGATTAACAAATGTATAATATAAGATCAATGAATCTATTTCTTTGAAATAGAATGACAGAAGAGTGTGATCATAGAAAATTATTTATTTATGATTTTAGAAGTAGAACAGTTTTGGCTAACCCATGGCCCAAAATGTGATCCTGCAGATAGCTGTTTAAATGTGGTGATGAGAGGGCAGTTGGAGATAAGGGAAGGAAATACTAGGGTCTTGGTAGGGTATCTCACACAGGGGTAACTAACTCATAAGAACAGCGGTAATCAAGAAGGTAGCAAGACTCCGGGGACTATGCTGGATCTTCAGTGGGTGAGTTGGAATGATGAGGAAATTTGAGGTTAGCAGTGAGAAAGAAGAGTGTAGCAAATTATTAATGTTTTATTCTAAAACACTATTTGTTGTTTGAAAACATAAAACTGTTTTTGTGACCCACTGTACTTTAACATTTACTCAAAGGAGTATGTCCACTGTCCCCCAAATGAAATATCACATTCACCTCGTGACTTTTCTGGTGTATCTTAAAGAAATTCTATAAAAAATATATTTTAAAAAACCCATTTTGGGGCCTGGTGCACTGGCTTACACTCTCGGAGGCTAAGATGGGTGGATTGCTGGAGGTCAGGAGTTTGAGACCATCCTGAACAAAAGTGGGACCCCATCTCTGCAAAGTAGCCAGGGTTTATGGTGAGCACTATATTCCCAGCTACTCAGGAGGCTGAGAAAAGAGGAACACGTGAGCCCAGGAGTGAGAAATTGCTATGAGTTGTGACACCACAGTACTCTACCCAGGGTGACATAGTGACTCTATCTGAAAAACAAAACAAAACAAAACATTTTTGTCAGTTTTAAATATTAAAAAATAGTTTAAATCTAAAATCCTTTCTGATTGTTGGAGTGGATGTGGAGAGAAGAGAACACTTCTACATAGCTGGTGGGATTGCAAACTAATACAGCCTTTTTGAAGAAAAGTATGGAGAATCCCCAAAGGTCTAAAAGTAGACCTTCCTTTTGATCCTGCAATCTTATTACTAGATATCTACCCAGAAGAACAAAAATCATTTTACCACAAAGACAATTGCACTAGAACGTTTATTGAGGCTCAATTCATAATTGCCAAGTCATAGAAGCAACCTAAGTGCCCATCAACCCATGAATGGATCAACAAACTGTGGTGTATGTACATTGTGGAATACTACTCAGCCATTTAAAGAGATGGGGACTTTACATCTTTTGCATTTACCTGGATGGAGTTGAAATACATTCTTCTTAGTAAGGTATCGCAAGAATGGAAAACTAAATATCCAGTATACTCCATACTAATATGAAATCAATATATACGCAATTATATGCTCATAAGAACAATCAAAGACTAATATAGTCTAGTTTGGGGGTAGAGGGAAGCAACAGGGGGAAGAGGGAGGACGATTGGCATGAAGGATGCATGTGGGATCTCCCTGACGTGCACATTGTGAAGTGAATAACATGCCCACTGGGTGAGGGAGGAACTTCACCCTGGAAGTGAGAACTATTTAACCAAATCTAAAATTTGTGCTAAAAATTTGTACTCTCATAATAATTTGAAATAAAAGATAAAATTAAAAACTCACTTAAAAATAACAATTAAAAAAATCCTTTTTCATTAATCCTCTTCAGTCTTACTTCTGTACCCTCGAGTCACTACTTAAAGTCTCATAACTGCTTTTATCTAGTTTGATGATTTCTACCTTGTTTTCTAGCTTGAAAGTGGTATAAATTGTGTCTCATAACATCAGTGTGTCTACTTCAAAATGCTATCATATGAATGTCCTAAAGGAGCCAGGGCTTGCCCAAAAGGTTGAAGGGATAATAAATGACCCTAGTACAACAGAGGGAGGGGCCATTCTTGGTTTCTCTTGAGCCTGAGTCACATGAGTTTTGGGGAAAATATATAGTTATTTAAAGTTATTGGTCAATGGGCATTAGGGCATCGGTGCACTCTTGAAATAGCAATGTTTCTGCTGGGTTCAGGAAATGAAAGAGAAAGTAGAGCATTAAGATGTTTACTGAATGTTACAGGATAATATTCTGAGTTATTCTTTGTAGAATTTTTTTTTTTCTGTTATCCCATGACCACTGAAATTCTGACCCAGGACAGCCATTCACTGTAAAGATAAATAGACAAATTAGAGTTGGAGAAAAAATATACCACATTGTTTCCAGATACAAAAGACTAGATTTCAGATATTACTGAAAAAGTCCACATGTTTGGGACAAAAAACTTCTTCCCTGAAATGACAGATATTGAAAAATCGGTGGAGAAATTTGAAAGAGAGAAAGAGAGTTTGGGAAAAAATGCTGATGTGTCGATAGTAATTTGCATGTGCCAGGGAGTGAGGTGGTAGTATAAGTTCACTGCCTCCACCTCCCAATCTGAAATCCTCTATTAAGTTTGGAGTTCATGAGTAAAGATAACCTGCAATTCTATACCTGAATTCAGCTAAGGAAGAAACAGAAAGCCTATTGTTAAAGAATAGAAACATCATTGAAAAATATATGTAATTAAAGTTGTAATTCCTAAAAACCACACACACTGTCTGAGTCTATAGAGTGAAGTCATCTCTGAGAATTGCTGTCTCCAAATGATGAGGTGCAGAAGTTAACTGTAAAAAGCTCTTAGACCTGCTAGGACAGTGCTCTTTCAATACAATCTTGGCCATACCCCCTGGAGATGTTGTGAAGACATAGCTTATCTGGCCATAGGCACCAGAAAGCAAAAAACGAAGGAAGTAATATACTTTAAGGACAATTGTACTCCCCTTCTTGGGCCCATGTGTGAGACATCAGATAGTTTTATATACTAAGAATCTACAGATTCCTGTGTCCACCACAACCCTCCAGCAATAGATGTGCCTGGAAGAACTTATAATTTAATTGACATCATTATGGACAAAAACCTCAGAAGTACACTTAAATCTTAACATAATTGAATTATAAGCCCATATTAAACAGAAATAACCTTCCTTTAATTTGCGAAGATTAAGTTTTACAATAGAGAGTAGAATGAGGCTTAAAGTACTTCAGTTGAGTTAGAAAAAAATAGTTACATTTTTGCACACTTGAGTATGTGTACAGTAATATACATGCCTTATATGCCTACTGTAAGCAGTATAGAGTTTGGGTCATATATGTTAAAACTCCAGGAAAGAGATGAATAGTGGGAAACTGACTGAAGAGAAAGGTCAATACAGAAAGAAGAGATTACTGAAGATGCATACATCTTGAATGTAGGCCAGGAAATTATGGAATGGTGGAATTAATGAAGAATAACTCTTAAGGATTCCCTAGATGGTAAGAATCTGAGAACTCCAGGCACTCAGGGTTTACCTATGGGTTAAATTACATTAGGGACAAAAATCCAGGACTAATGTTACTAAAGTTCCTCTGAAAGGTATTAACTATGATTTGGTTAAATATAAGAGCTTAAAAATAATAATAAAGGCTCAAGACCACAGATATTTAATTATTATTATTTTTTATTTTTATTAACTCATAACTGTGTATATTAATGTATTTATGGGGTACAATGTGCTGATTTTATGTACAATTTGGAATGTTTACATCAAACTGGCTAACATAGTCTTCACCTCACTTACTTAGCTGTTGTGTTAAGACATATATTCTACTCTTAATAGATTTGACATGTACCCTTGCAATATGCACCATAGGCAAGGTCACACTGGCCTCCACCCTCCTTTTCCCTTCCTCACCCTCCTCTTCTCTCTTTCATTCTGGGCTATAGTTGTGTTTTATCATTTGTATGAAAATGTGGGTGATTATATATTAATTTCATAACAATATTGAGTATATTGGATGCTTTTTCTTCCATTCTTGAGATATTTTACTAAGAATAATATGTTCCAGCTGCATCCAGGTAAACATAAAAGAGGTAAAGTCTCCATCTTTTTTATGGCTACATAATATTCCATGATATACATATACCACACTTTGTTAATCCATTCATGGGTCGATGGGCACTTGGGCTTCTTCCACAAGTTGGCAATTATGAATTAGGATGCAATAAACATTCTGGTGCAAATATCTTTGTTGCAAAATGATTGGGGGGGGGTCATCTGGATATATACTTAGTAGAGGAATTGCAGGCTCTATGGGCAGGTCTACTTTTAGTTCCCTTCTTTCCAAAAGGAATGTATTAGCTTGCATTCTCACCAGTAGTACAGAAGTGTTCCCTTCTCTCCACATCCACACTAATATCTGTAGTTTTGGGATCTTGTGATGTGGGCTACTCTTACTGAAGTTAAATGATATCTCAAATTGGTTTTAATTTGCATTTCTCCGATGATTAAAGATGATGAGCATTTTTTCTGTCTTCTTCAGAAAAGCTTCTGTTCAAGTCTCTTGCACACAATGAAATGGGATCACTTGTGCTTTTGTTATTATTTTGAGTTCTCTATGGATTCTAGTTATCAAACTTTTGTCAGAAACATAACCTGCAAATACCTTCTCCCATTCTGAGGGCTTTCTGCTTGCTTTACTTTAATTATAAATCTATCTGGAACATCCAAGGCTTGATCACATTTCATCAATTCTAAGATGCAAAACTTTGTAAGTGCACCATTTCTGAAATAAAGATAAATTTTACACATGGAATTAGCATTGTTTTTGTTGTCTTAGTGGTATGCATTATAATCAATGATATCTACATTTCAATTAAATACAATATGCAGTACGCAGACTTTTCTTAAACCCCAGTTTCATTTCTTGTTTCTCTTTATTCAAATGCAAAAGTGAGTAAGCCTTGACTGTCTTGTAAATCACCCATAATTTAGTATGGAAAATACAACTGAATTGAGTGAAAGGTGTTTTCAAAAGGCTAAAGGCGTCTGGGAATGCAGCTATAACGTGGCATTGATTGACTCATGTATAAAACCTTCAACTGAGTTAAAATTGTCTATAATAATAAGCTGAATAACATATGTCTGAAGTCGGTTTTTTAATTAAGAACATTATCATTCCATTAAAGTATCTTACAACTTTAAAGACTTTTACAAAGTTAGCATAAATGATAAAATGTTATTTGTACATTTACGATTATAATCTGTAATATGAACTATAGAGTAGTGAATCAATTGAACAATTTATCTCTCAAATGTTCAATTAACTTTTTACCCTAAAGATTATCCAAAGGTTAATTCTTTAATGAGAAAACTGAATTAGTGTTCAATACACTGTCACTGAAAACTAAAAATTTTCTTTTACTTTAGTTTTACATTAATTTTTAAAAATTTATATTAATAAACTTGGTGATTTTGATAGTTATTTCTAAAGGATCTTCGACACATGATGTCGCATTTACAACTTAGAAAGAAAATACTAAATCACATTATAGTATGAAATAATTTTCTTTAATTATGTTTCAAAAGTAACCTCACATCTCTAATTTAATGTCTCTTTTGAAAAAATGAATTTTGTATATTAAAAAATATGTTTCAACACTGTATTTTAAAAATTCTACTGATTCACATTTCTGATTTTTCTTTAATAGGTGTTGAATTGTTTTCAGACATATTATTTAGAATTCTGGACTGATATTCATAAGCAAAATTAAATACAATAAAGAAAACCTTTTCTTTTTTTGTCCTAATTATATTTGTGACTTTTCCTCCCATAATCTTATGCTAAAATCATGGAATAAAATTTTCCACACATTTTTTTTTATGATGGAACAGATAAAATTGAACTTAAAGATGGTTGAGTGGAAGCGTCGTGTACTGGCCTTCAACATACAGTCTTAAGAAAGTTTGGCAAAGCTGTTGGAAAGTTGTTAGCCAAAGGAAACCATCAATGGAGTCATGTGTCTGTATAGTCTGCATTAGTATCCTATCAACTAAATCATTGTCCCAAAGCAGGCTTGATACAAATATGGTGATGGATTTCAAAGCACAGTCCTGGAAGCCCTTGTTCAATTACACTCCCTGCAGCAGCTGAATATCTAGTGATTCTCATGACCACCGTAACAACCATGACTACAAACAAAATGCCTGTCAGAAAATATGTGCTATAAAAGTGTTTGTTAAAATAAAACTGTGCAAACTGTTCTTAGGAATGTTCCCTAGATATTCCATTTACAAGCACAAAGTGTTCTTCATTCACATGGAGAACAAAATTCATAGTGTTTTCTGTTTGTGACTTTTCATCTATTATGAACGACGCCAGTGCTGCTGACTCTCCAGAGAGCTGGTTGCCCCATGTGTTTTAACACAAGCATATTTCCGTAGTTATATGCTTTAAGTTGTTCAAGTTTTCTAAAGGAATCTATGCATGTTGAGTATTATGATAATGTTGCAGGAATGCTGTGTCCTGTGAAATACCGATGTGATTCACAAGCAAGATTTTTCACAGTAGGCCTCCAATCTAAATTTTAAAAAGATTGTTATTTAGAAGATTCACAAACACACACTGTCCTCATGCATAAGAAGGTATGCCAGAAGTGGCAGGTGACCAATTAGGAGGTCTGGCATCCATCTGAGCCAGGAACCAAGACAGGACTGACTCACAGCTACTGAGAGTCTCAATGCCTCATTGACTCTAACGGACTACAGAGATAGGTCTGTAAGTTTGACCTTAGCTCCATGAGACTCTGTTCAAGACTTTCCACTCTTCACAATTCAATTTAGAACAAACTGAAGTAATTCTGCATTTTCTTTCTTTCTTTCTTTCTTTCTTTCTTTCTTTCTTTCTTTCTTTCTTTCTTTCTTTCTTTCTTTCTTTCTTTTTTTTTTTTTTTTTGGTTTGTTTCAAATAGAGACTCACTCTGTCACCCTGGGTAAAGTGCCCTGGAGGCATAGCTCAAACTCCTGGGCTCAAGCAATCCATCTTCCTTGGCCTCCTGGAATGCCAGGATTACAGATGTGAGCCACAATGCCTGTCCAATCATGTGTTTTCTGACCCATCTCTTAAATGGCACATAGTTCAATAACTATGATCATTAGAGTTTCTATCTTTTCATTGGCATTAATATTTCTTTTACAAAAAATTGCTAGAGCTGTTTCTATGATAATTTTGTAACTTGCATAAATTAATGACATGAGGTCTAAATGAAAATGTTGCTTTTTCTCACCTTTTTATTAATGAAAATGAATTATTGTTTTAATTCCACTAATATCAAATAGAATTTGAATTTGGTGCCTTTTTGCTAAATTATTATATTTATCCTTAAAATTTAATATCACAACTTTAGAAATATGGTATCATTATTCCTGAACAACACTGGTCACTAACGTTAGCCTTTACTATTATAAAAGGACTTGCCCTTGAACATAGAAAGAGGGGTAGAAGGTTGAAGATTTAAATAATAAATAGAAATCTCAGGTGAATGTTTGCCTGGCATATTTTGGTGTGAAAATATGAACATACTTTTCTAAGAAAGGAAAAAAAAATATTTTTAAAGAACCAGTAGCCAGATGTGGTGGCTGACATCTATAATCTTAGCACCTGGGAGATCAAGACAAGTGGATTGCCATAGCTAAGGAGTTCGAGTCCAGCCTGAGCCAGAACACGATCCCATTTTAGAAAAATAGCCAAGCATTGTGATGGGCACTTGTAGCCCCACCTACTTAGGAGGCTGAGACAAGAGGGTTACTTAAGCCCAGGAGTCTGAAGTTGCTGTAAGCTATGACACCGGGGCACTCTACTGAGGGCAACAAAGTAAGACTGTGTCTCAAAAAATAAATAAAAAAAAAATTAGAAGTAGCAGTACTTTGTAGTTCAAGGTAAAGAATTATTCATTCATTTAAAAAAGCTTCCAGGGTGTTGTGCCCCCACAGCGAAGGATCTGGACTATTTTCTAGTATATTGATGATCTAGATAACTTATTTCCTGAAATATTTTCATTTCTTCATATTTATGCTAATATTTATTAAGAGACATAGAGAAAGCATTTGTAAAATACAGTCATCCTTCAGTATTGATGAGGGAGCTGGTTCTAGGACCCCTCACAGAAAAATACAGATCCCTTACATGAAATGGCATAGTTCTTGCATATAACTTACCCATATCCTTCTGTGTACTTTAAATCATCTATCGATTACTTATAAAATCTAATATAACATAAATCCTAGGGATAAATGTAAATAAAATACAGTTGTTATACTGAATTTTAAAATTTGTATCATTTTTATTTATTTTTTTTTTTTGGTATTTAAAAAAATATTTTTGGTTTATGGATAGTTGAATCTGAGGTTGTGTAACCTACAGATATAGAGGGAAGATAGTATTTTATCCCACTGTTTGCAATCTATAGTCTGATAGCAAGTACTTGTGTCATTGAGCTACATTTCATGAAGTTCCTTTAATAGCTTAATTATGTATAGCTGAGAGAGAATACTTGAGAAGGGTGAGGTCTAGAAGAACAGGTCTTTCAAGGAGACCATAAGGATACACCTGCAGGGTCCTCTCCATGGTGGCTCAGCTCTTGGGAATTGGTAAACTTAACTCCCTGGAACTTGGAAGTTTCTAAGTTCTGTGAAATCCTGTATTTCTGTAGGGGCTGCAATAGCATCTCCCGCTTGATTCAAACTGGTCAATAAGAAGAGTACCTGTGGGGTGGAACTTCTGATTGTTGATAAAAAGGGAAAGACCAAGCCACTCGGGGAGTGTGGCCATTTGGAATTCTTCTATGCGGTAAACTCCCAGCTGGCAAATAAAGCCCTTCCTCTTATAAACATGGTGTTTCAGTTCTCTTTCTCTCCACTGGGCCTCGTCTTCCTGCAACATAGCAATTTCTTTTATAAATCATCAAATCAATTTTCTACATTTTACTCTTTGTGCCATACCATTTTTTTGTGATAATTTCTGTAACTGGTGTTTCAATTTCATCCCTTCCCTTAATACTTAAAGTTTAGTAGACTTGAAGCTTATTTCCTCATCATTCAAAGAAGTGAATTTTTCAAAAAGAGATCTGGGTTAATCTCAAAAGAATATTGTTTAATATGGCATTTTGGAAATCTCATTTCCCCATTAATTGAGAATGACACTCAAAATACTTTTTAAAAATCACTAATTCTGTCATTTTCTCTTTAAAGGTAAAGTTAATTATTATTCTTTGGAAAATATGCTTTTGTATGTATTTAAAAAAGATGCCTAGTCAATTTTTTTAAGTTCCCAAGTGGCATACATATTAAATAAAGATGAATCAGAAAAATTGAAATTGTAATTATTAAAAAACAATTAAATAGGGTGGTAACTGTGGCTCAAAGGAGTTGGGCACTGGTCCCATGTGCTGGAGGTTTTTACCCAGTCCTGGGCAAAAACTGCAAAAATAAATAAATAAATAATGGTTAAATTGCTATGACTAGGCATCTGGTGTTTAATAAGTACAATTAGGTTCTGGGCTTATCCAAGTTTCCTGATTGTCGAGTCCCACCCCAAGAGCAATGTCCACTGAGACCTGTGGAAAGTGGTGGGGATTGACTGAAGAGATATAGAGTTAGAAGCAACAGTAAGAAAGACAAGAGACATAGGGTACTCTGGTTCTTGAGGGAGGAGATGGGAGGGAGACAATCTCCAGGAAGGCATGGACATGTGTTGCTGCCTGGAGACAAGCTCTCAAGCAACTGCATGCGTTAACAATATAAGATCAGTTGGCTCATTAGCAAGCAGGGGTTGATACTTGGACATTTGTGGTGCAACAGAGTGGGAGTCCAGCTGGTGGGGAAAGAGCATGTAGCGATCATAGCTCCAGTACATGGGCCCCTCACACCTATTGTACAATGCTTCAATAAAAGGCCACAATAGAGGTTACTCTGGGCTTTCCCTGCACCTATAGGAAGCCCACCTCTTGCAGGCTTGTACCTTCAATCCATGTCCCAGCTGTTTGTGTTCACATTGGGACAGGGTTTCCACAGCAGCCACTGACAGAGTAGAATTAAAAGTGGGAGCTCGGGGGTCTGTTGCATCGTATGATTCTAGCAATGGCCCAGAGTGTTGTGGGAAGCTGTGGGAGGACTCTCCCCCACTCCACGCTTTTGCCTCTGCAATTGTCAAGGTTTGACCTTTTCTAAGAAGAAACTGGCAAGAGCCAGAACAGGGAGTAAGAAGTCCAGATGGTCAGAACTAGAGAAAACAGCATGGCAGTTTCAAGGCAAACAGCGCAGCAGTTCCCAAGGAGTAAGAGAATGCCAAAGAGAACCTTAAATTACCTTTTTTCCCTGTGAGAGTATAAAAGTTTGGGGTCAAAATAAAGTGTAGTCTCAGCATGACTGAGACCTTAAATGACCTTTTCCCTGTGAGTGTATAAAAGCTTGGGGTCAAAATAAAGTGTAGTCTCAGCCCAACTAAGTTCGTTATCCTGACTGAGTCCATTATGTGTGTGTGTTTTCATCCCGGCGCCCCCTCCTCAGAACCTCTGTAGTGGACAGTGGGTCCATCAGAGTGTTTGCTCCACTCTGATTGTATTGAAGTCTATTTGCCCAGAGGGTAAGATGAGGGAGGGCACAAAGACAGATGTCAGCAGTTTACTGTATTGGTAATATCAGTTTCTATTGTTATTATTATTAACCCTAAGGGTAGCCTTCAGAAATCTGAAATCTGAGCCTTGTATTGGGAGAACTTTCTGCTTGAGGTCACACACACAGAGATTTCTAGGGAGGTGTTAAGCTCTGCTAGTTCTCTGTGGAGTAAAATGCCACAGGAGTTAATCTCCTCTGAGGGATCAGTAGGAGGGAGTGATTTTCCTCCCATCACCACCATGGAGGATTTTCCTCTGCAATAAGGGATATTAAGCTCTTCTGCCCATATCTCAGAACTAGAGCTACTTCCTTGGTCTCTTTCCCACGTGAATGCAAATCTCCACAATGGGTATCTGCTTTTGCCTGTTTAATGGTCAGGAAATCCCCTAGAACATGTATCTTTTCTAGGACTTGCCAAAATCTCTTCTATGGCCATCACTCTCCTCAGAGTGCTCTCAAACATAGCAGGATGTTTGTAAACTGTGTCCCCAAAAGGCTAGAATTTCAGAAGAGGCAAGAAGCTTGCTAACAAAGGCTAGCTTAAATGTAAACTAGCTGACTTTTCTATGTTCTATCTCATTCAGCTTACCTTTTACTTTTCCTCTTTTTCTGGGGGTGCTTTCCTTTGCCAAGAATGGGGTCTTTGGTTCCCGTTCTCCTAGCAACTGATAATTAAAAAAAATAGAAATATGTCACATTTTAAAATGTTTCTGATAAAAAAGAATTGCTTTGCTGAAAACACAAGTAAATTATGTGCCTTAATTTTCAAAAAGGAATTTGCATATATTAGAAATTAAACAAATATTGGCTAAAGCTTTAATAATATGAGCGCTTATAAAGACCTCATTCTGTATGGGGGGGATATTTTCTTGTTTTTTCCCTGCTAAGTATCAGACTATACATTAACTATTTAGCCTTATCTATTGCAATAATATGCATACAGAAGTACCTAGAAAGGATATTAAAGTATGAACCAACACATATTAATTAGGAGTGCTTAAACTCAGAATGCTGAATGGGGATAACATACATTTTTCTTCATCATCAATCTTCCACAAAAATGGAAAACAAACTGTTATTTCTGAAAGAAGAAAAGGTAACAAAACGCATAATTTTGTTATGATTGACTTTAGGGAGATCTTCAGAAATTGTGAACATAAGACATCTTAAGAAAAAGAATCTTTATATATTTCTGCATTAATATGATTTCTGAATATAAACATTTATGTAGGCTTCCTACTAAAGTGCCTCTACATATGTACAAAAAATGATAAAAATGAAGAACATTAAAAACAGAAGCACAATCAAAAATCAAATTATGGGATACTTTGCCAATAAATACATAGAAGGCAGACAGAAAAGAATGAATACAAAGAAATGTGCATAAAGAGAAAAAACAGTTTTGAACATGGGCTACCTGAAAGTTTAGTAAAAAAAATTGCCTAGTTTCTCAGTTGCCTGAACTCAGAAACCAAAGTTTACTTCATTGAAGAAAGTGAGATGTTTCTTTATCCCAAATGGTGACTGCTCTTCCAGTATCAAATAAATTGGCCAAAGTTTAAGTCCCTCCCACCCAATATCCTATCATTTTTCTAAAGTCTTAAAAAAAAAAAAAAACTTCAAGAAACCAAGTCATTTGTTCTCTTTTTGTACCTGACATTTTCCAGGGGACCTTTCTCATTCCTTAAGTAACTTGACTTCTTAACACGACCTGACAGTTTTTGAACCATTCCTTTACTTGAAAGACTGGCACCAGACTTTTAGATTTACTAATAATTCCTCGATTAATCTTTGTTAACTAATTTTTATTAATGCGTTCTTTTTTATGGGCTCTATGTTGAATTACATGGAACTGAAACATAGGCTAAGTGACTAACTGAATGTGAACGCCAGGCTCACAAGGTGACTCAGTGACAACCCCCAACCCCTTTAGTCACTGAATTTCTCATCCTTCATGGTGTGATATATTCATTACTATTTTTCATTCAACTACATGTTGTAGGGATCCAAGACAAAAGTTTTTAAAAAGAAGCAAATAAGATGATAAAAAAATTATCTTGAAATGGATAACAAGTATGAGATGAGCAGAAGGAAATGACATGGAGAATATAGAAAAGGGTTAGAAAAGAAACTGATTGGAAATAAATACCAAGGAGGTTATTGTTTTGCTGAAAATGAGTTAAAATAAAGAATTGTGTATTTGAGTGTTCTGTGTATAAAGACTAAAACCTAGAAAGGCCCCCAGGCCTTAGGGCCCTATGGTACCTGAACTTAGGGTCTCTGAGGTGACAATGAAGGTGAGGTGAAGTGGATATCACAGCATGAGACAAAGCAAGACATGCGGTGGCTGCAGCAGGCCCGTGTTGGCCCGGGTAGGGCTGTAGCTTTTATTATAAGCACGGTGAGAAACAATTCGAGAGAGTTAAACTGAGGATTAACACGATATGCCGCAATAACTATGCTGGGAAGAGGGAACCTGTGGAATGGTTAAGGAGGTAAGGCGAGGATGTTTTTTTTTTTGAGACAGAGCCTCAAGCCGTCACCCTGGGTAGAGTGCAGTACCATCACAGCTCACAGCAACCTCCAACTCCTGGGCTCAAGCGAGTCTCCTGCCTCCGCCTCCCAAGTAGCTGGGACTACAGGCGCCTGCCACAACGCCTGGCCATTTTTTTGGTTGCAGCCGTCATTGTTTGGCAGGCCCGGACTGGACGCGAATCTGCCAGCTCAGGTGTATGTGGCTGGCGCCTTAGCTGCTTGAGCCACAGGCGCCAAACCAGGCTGATGTTTTTAATGTGTTGAAACGAGGATACCTTTCAGAAAACCAAGCACAGCTATCTGCTTTCTGTCTCTGAATTTACCAATTTGGAATATTTGTATTAGTGGAATTAGGCCACATGAGGTCTTTTATTACTGACTTCATCTCAGCATGTTTTCAAGTTTCATCCATGTTGCCATATATATCAGTATTTCATTTTGGAAAGTGCTGAATCATATCCCATTGCTTTAGCATACTTCAATTTATTTGTCCATTTTCAATAGATAGGCATGTGGTTTGTGTCCTTTTTGGCTATTGTAAACAATGGTGTTGTGAACATTCATGTACAAATTTTTGCAAGGGCATTTTGTTTTTATTACTCTTGGGAATATACTTTAGAGATATTGGATCATATGGTAACTGTGCTTACCCTATTGAGGAACTGCCAGAATGTTTTACATAGTGACCGCGCATTTTACATTCCCACCAGAGAATGAGGATTGCAGGGTTGAAATTTCCCTATGTTCTCACCAACACATGTCATTTTCAGAGATGGGACATATATTAATTTCATGGTGGTTTTGATTTGTATTTCCATAATGACTAATAACATTGAGCATATTTTTATATGCTTGCTGACCAATTACATATCTTCTTTAGAGAAATGCCTATTCAAATCCCTTGCCCATTAAAAAAAATATTAGTTTGTTTGTCTTTTTGTTGTTGAGTGGTAGAAGTTCTTTATATATTCTGGATAGAAGTCCCTTATCAGATACACAGTATGTAAATATTTTCTTCCATTCTGCTGTTTTCTTCACTTTCTTAATGTTGTTTTGTAAAATATGAAAGTTTTTAATTTGGAAAAAGCTTGAAGTGTATCTTTTTTCTTTTTTCATTTGTGGTTTGGGTGTCATACAGGGTGGCCATAAAGTTCAAGTGCAATTTATATAAAGAGGCTTTGCACACTGCCTGGGTGCCGCTGGGGAAGCCGCCACTCCGTGAACAGGGACACACCGCCTCGGCCCCAAGATCCACAGCGACAGCGTGGCTCCTCCCCTCCCCTCCAGCCTTCATGGCCACTGCGAACAGCTGCGACCCACAGCCATAGCAACTGATGCTCCCTGTGCTGCCGAGGTCGCCCCGCTCATAGTGACACAAAGCCCCCGCCCCCTTAGCCTTCACTGCCGCTGGAAGCGGCTGGGAATTGTGGCCATTGCTCCAAAGCTGCCGCCCAGCAAATAGAGAGGACACTTTCGCGGAGATAGCAACCTCTGCCCGGGTGCTGCTGCAGTTGGAAGCCGCCGCCCCGCCCCGTGATTAGGGACACACCTCCGCGGCCCCCAAGATCAACAGTGACCACGTGGCTCCTCCCCTCTAGCCTTCACTGCCACTGCAACCCTCGGCCATAATTCCCATAGCAACCACCACGGCTTGTGAGGCCGAGGTCGCCTGTGCATAGTGTCACAAAGTCCCCGCCCCTTAGGCTGAGAGCTGCTGGGAGCCTGGCCACAGCAACCCCCGCCCCTGGGTGCTTCTGCGGTGACTCCAAAGTTACCGCCCTGCGAATTGAGAGGACACCTTCGCGGCCATAGCAACCGACCCCCG
>CAUYON010199909.1:0-34126 GCA_963573935.1 Arctocebus calabarensis
AGGCTGTAAAGTCTCCATTTTTTTTAATGGCTGAATAGTATTCCATAGTGTACATATACCATAGCTTGTTAATCCATTCCTGGATTGGTGGGCATTTAGGTTGTTTCCACATTTTGGCGATCATAAATTGAGCTGCAATAACTTATTTTTTAATATTAGCTACAAGCATGCTTCTCCTTCTCTCTTCAGCCTACTGGCCACTTGGACTTTGCTTCAGAAACGAAGTATTACATGATAATAGGACTGCTTTTGATGGACACAGTGGTGACACTGACAACAGTTGAAAAATTGAGACTGCCTTGATAAATTCACGGTTTAAATATAAGCTAACCAATTCCAGAACCACCCTATTTTTTGTATCCTCTTTTTATTTGCACTTCCTTTTCCTTAACTCTCAGTCAGATTTCTTTCTATGTTTTTGGTGTATAGATTATTCTTGTTTGCTAAGTAACTCTGACTTTATTATCAATTGTAGGAACAAATAAATGACTTAACTATGCCGACAGCACCTGTCACAAGTAAAAATTCTTTCTCTCTAAGTTATGTAAAATAAGCATAAATATTTTGCTCCAAAGAAATTAAATATCCATGTGAAAAAGTCCTCTAACAGTTTTTACTACAGCTTCCAAAGCGCCTATTTTTAAACCAATGGTATTAGAAAGATATATGTGCAAATGCCTTGAGTTATATAAATCCAAGCAATGAGCATCATAAGTAGTTCTACTTTAGGTAGTTTTATGTTGCTTGTGGAGTTTTTATTGTGGCATTATGTTAAAACATTCAAGCAAAATTTCTGGCATGCCATTTATGAATATAGCACATACAAAAATGACTTCAATTAGTTGGTATGATATGGTTGCCTTTAGTATCTCAAAGGGCATGCACACGTCAGATGGTATCTGCCTGAGGTTTGAACTCTCCCTCGAAACAATATTCGATCCCATAAATCCAGCAGTTTACACTTTGAGGGGAAGGATGAATTTTCTTCTGTTTTTACTTAATAATGAAAATTGAATCTGAACTAGCCAGATGGGAACATGATAGATAATAATCTATTGTTGAACATTATTTATCTAATTTATTGATTGAATAAAATAGGTCTCTGATTTAGTTTGAGAGCTTGACATTTTACATTTTTCAGTTTGTAGAATTGTTTGATTAACAATAAATTTCAAAGGAGTCTATGCATGCTGAAAAACTTAGACTCAATACTAGGAGAAATCCAGACATAATGTGTTTTAATCCCTTGTCTTAATGGAGACAGTAACCAGATAATCATTTGGAATAGGTCTTTTGTGTGTGTGTGTGTGTGTGTGTGTGTGTGTGTGTATTAAACAAGTCTGATTGGAGGTTAACAAGACCGCATCAGTTATCTCTTTTGCTATTTTTATCAAAGCATTATTTTGATCAAAATGACTCAAAAAGTATATTTGGGCAAAACAAATATGATGTGAGTGCATATGTGTGTCATGGTGTCATAAATTTTCTCCAGGGAAATTCTTTGTGATATATTTAGTTTTCAATACTGCTTTTAAAATACTGTGAGTAGAAAGGTATGAATTGGCTATAGTTTTACTATTATTTCTAAGAAATAAATATGCTGTAATTTAGTAGCAGCTGGCACTTGTTTTAATGTGGATATCATCTCATATTTTGCATGAGTTTGGCAGTTATTTGAGTATGAAATTAGGAGATGAAATTTTCTATCTTACACTCTATTTCCAGTTGTATCAAGCTTTTTGACATTGCCAGAATATCTGCGTACTGTATGTCCTTTTGTAAACATAATTTTTTTTTGCCTCTATGTAGTTTTAAAGTTAGGAATTTGGATCCTAATAATGACCGACTCCTCTAAGACATCTCATAGGAATAAATAACCTTGAAAATTTGAGGGTGGATTTGACTACCTAGTGACACGGAGTGCATGGAAATACCCCAGAAATTTGGTCTAATCCCTGGACCATCTCACAGGTAATCCTTGGTTTCCCAGTATTTTTTTCTCCCCCAATAAAGTGACCATAAACATCACTCTTTCCTTTCCTAGTTCCTAACTTTGTAGGTTTCAAACTCATAAATTGAGTCAGGCTGTTGATACTATGCTGACATTCTTCATAGCAATGTTATAAATTTAAATGAAGCAATATCTACTCTGTGTTCTAGGTCCTCAAATGAATAGTTTATCCCATATAAATAGAGGGATTATTAATAACTACATTCTGTTTTTCTATTCCCTCTGTAGTTTCAATTAGTTATACAGTTATTTACTTCCTTCTCTTTACCTGTGTAATATTTAAAAATCTTTATTCAACTGAAGCAGCAGTTCTGTTTTGTGGAACAAGTGACTCATGAGTAACATCTACCTCCTGGGGACTATTAAGGGGCTACATAGGAGCTGTGTACAACTATTCTAGAAATAGCTATTCACATAGATAGAAGTCATTTTATGCTTTAAATTTTTCCTTCATAGAAGATGAACACAGTAAGATAAATCTTGGAAATTAGCAGGAAATTCTAGTCCTAATTCCTACAGTGATTAATATGTATTTGGAATGAAACATAAAATCAAAAATTGAAAAAAACCTATCCAAATAATTAAATTATTGTAATTACTGCACTTGTAATTTTTTGGCACTGTAGGAAAGGACATCATACTCTGATAGCCTCCAGCAGCATAAACTTGGAAAAGGCTTCTGACCCATCTAGGACTTGGTTTATTTATTTGGGCCAAGTGATTCATAAGGTCTGTTCTAGATCTAAGAACACTGTGGGTTTGTATTATTGTTAGGGAATACTTTCCTAAAACTTAGACTGACAAATGTTGCGAAGCTATACTTCAAATACAAAGTCATGCCACACCATCGATGAGTAAGAGGGCTGGGTAGGCAACCATGGGAGGAAAAACAAAGTGGAGGCTATGTTTAGGGGAGGGGAAGTGAGTAATGAGTTTGAAATGTGTCGGTAGATACAAAAACTTTATAATGGAAGTAAAGGCCAGCTTGTGGAAGGCCCTGCACTTCCACGCAGAGGGTTTAGATTTTGCTCAGCAGGTGATAGGGGTGGGATGGGACATAGAGTGGGATGTAGAGTGGGATGAGGAGAACTAGAGAATCTCTGCTAGGGTAACAACATGAATAGTAACAATGGCTGCATTTTATTAAGCATTTATGGCATGCCTGGCATAGCTGTATATCCTTTACATGTTATTAACTCATTCAAATAATCAAAATAATACCCCTATGAGTTAATTAATCCTTTTATTTAGAAAGGAAACTTAGGAAAAAGGAGAATTTATATGACTTGTCCAGCCACAAACATAAAAATGTTTTAGAAAAAAAGGCTTAAAAAGATGAGATCCAGAATTTGGAGAGGAGCCAACCAATATGCATTTAATTTCAGAAATTTGTTTTCTGGGAAAGTATTTATTGCATTAAGAAAATACATTCATGCTTCTAGTGTGGGACTCACTTAGTACAATGAAATTTTATTTTTAGAAGAAACATATATATAATATATATACAGATATGTATACACACACACACCATGTTATAGTCACATTTTTGAGTTTGTAAGAATGCATGCATCAAAGAAAAGTAAAAGTAAAACAACAAAATTTCACTTCGCCCAAAGCAGACATGTGGTTTATTTTGTCTTTGTCAAAAAGAAAATGAATAGTAGATATCAGAAAATGAATAACAAATTCTACCAAGAAACAAATAATACCAATTCTCTATATCCTGTTGCAGAAGACAGATGTAGAAGGAACATTTTCCAACTCATTCTATGATGCCAACACTTAACTAATACCAAAACCAGATAAAGACATTACAAGAAAGGAAAACAACAGATCATTATGTCTCATAGAAATACATGCCAAATATTTTCAACAAAATACAGTAGAACCACCATCGCTGAGCACCCTCCCTACATTGACCACCTCCTTAATTAACATAATTTTCAAAAATTGGACATGCACCACGTGTATGTATCAGTATTGTATGCCTAATTCCCTATGCTGACCACCTCCATACGCTGATCACTTTGTTACAGTCTTTTGGGTAATCAACCTACAGGGGTTCTGTTAGAAAATGGAATCTAACAAGATATAAAAAGAATTATGCACTATGACTAAGTGAGATTTTTCCAGCTATACAAGTTCAACATCTGAAAATCAACTGATGTGATTCAACATGTTTATAGCTTCAAGAGGAAAAATCATATGATAAATCATATCAAAAGATTGAGGAAAAGCATTTGACAAAAATACAACATCCACTCATGATATAAACTCTCAACAAACTATGAATAGAGGGCAAAGGCCATAATTTCATGAAGAATATCTACAAAAACCTACAGCTAATATTGTATTAATGGTGACAAAACAGAAGCTTTCTCCCTAAGGTCTGGAATAAGGCAAATAATGTCCCCTCTCAACGTTCCCATTCAACATCAAACTGAAAGACCTAGCTAATATGATAAGATAAGAAAAGAAATAAAAGAGTGGGATGAAAGAAACAAAACTGTCTTTGTTCACAGAAGGAATAGCTGCCCATCTAAAAAAATCACAATGAAAAATCAAAAAACCCCTCCTGAAACTAATAAGCAATTATAATAAGGTTTCAGGGTAGAAGGTTAGTATACAAAAGTCAACTGCTTTCCTACAGACAAATAATTAGCACATTGAAACTCAAAATTTAAAACACACCATTTATATTAACATCAAAAAATTAAACACTTAAGTATAAATCTAACAAAATATGTACAAAATCTATACCAGGTAAACTACAAAACTCTGATGCAAGAAATCTAGGAAGATCTAAATAAATAAGAAGATATTTCATGTTCATGCACAAGAAGACATAATACTGGTCAAATGTCAATTCTTCCCAAATTGATCTAGAGATTTAACACAATCCCAATCAAAATTCCAACATGTTACTTTGTGGATATTGACAAAATGTTCGTAAAGTTCATATTAAATTGTAAAAGACCCAGCATAGCCAAAAGAATATTGGGGAAGAACAAAGTAAGAAAACTGATACTACCCAACCTTAAGACATACTATAAAGCTATAGTAATCAAAATAGTGTGGTATAGGTGCAAGACAGAGCAATGGAACAGGATGGAGAGCCCTAAAATGACTCACATAAAGTCAACTAATTTTTCACAAAGGAGCAAAGGCAATCAATCTAATGAAGAAAGCATAATCTTTTTATCAAAGGGTGCTAGAATATAACTCGATTAAAAAGTTGGAAAATGATCTGGACCTTCATCAAAGAAGATATAAGATGACAAATACGTATGTGAAAGATGCCCAACATCATTTGTCATTAGTGAATTGTAAATAAAAAATAACAATGAGATACTACTATGAACCTATTAGAATAGTTAATTTCCCAAACATTGATAAAACCAGACCCTGGCAGTGATGCAGAACAATAGGAACCCCCCTTTACTGCTGGTGGGAATGCAAATGGCATGTCCATGCTGAAAGGCAGATGTACTCAGCCTTACTATGAAGCTAATTTATAGCTGTCATATGAAGGGTATAACCCAACTATAACACAAGAATATGGAGAAAGGGGCAAGGGTAGGGAAGGGAGGGAGGAGGTTGGGGTGGAAGGAGGGTAATTGGTGGGGCCACACCTACGGTGCATCTTGGAAGAGTACAGGTGAACCTTACTAAATGCAGAATACAAATGTCTTCATATAATAACTGAGAAAACGCCAGGAAGGCTATGTTAATCAGTTTGATGAAAATAGTTAAGATTGTATATGAAACCAGCACATCGTACCCCTTGATTGCACGATTGTAAACAGCTATGATTTAATAATAAAGACAATAAAAATAATAAATAAATAAAAAAGAAAGGCAGTTTGTAAGTTTCCTGTAAAGCTAAACATAGTATTAACAAATGATTTAACAATTCAGCTTCTAGGCATTTCTCCAAATGAGTTGAAAACTTAGGTTTATACAAAAATCTGCATGTGAATGTTTACAGAAGCTTAATTCATAATTGTTAAAATTGAAAGCCACCAAGATGTCTTTCAGTAGGTAAATGAATAAATAAACTGTGGTATATCCGTACAATGGAAGATTATACAGCAATATAGAGAAATGAGCTACATGAATAGAGCCGTGAAAAGACACCGAAGAACTTAGATGTTAAGTAAAGGAAGACAGTCTGAAAAGGCCATATCCTGTATGATTCCAACTCCATGACGTTCCTCACAAGGCAAAACTATGGAGAGAGTGAAAAAGTCATTAGTTAACTAGGGTTTCAGGAGAAGGGGCTGAGAGATGAAGAGGAGGAGCGCAGGAAATTTGGTGAATGGTGAAACTCTTCTGTATAATATGGATGATGGTGGATACATGGTATTAGGCACTTGGCAAAATCCACAGAACAGTGTTACACAGAGTGAACCCTATGTTAACAATGGACTTTAACCAAGGTATCAGTATTGGTTCATCAATTATAACAAATGCCCCCTACCAAAGCAAAATGTTAATAATCCTGATGGGGAATATAAGGGAACTCTCCCTATATTTTCTGTTAAACTCTTCTGTAAATTGCTCTAAGAAAAGAAAGTTTATTAATAAGAAATAAATCTTACTCAATTTAAAACAGAAATTTCTCGTGAGGGAAGGGGGGAAGAGAGATGTATGTGGCATACCTATGTGGAAGAATGAATAGTACTGTCAGGAAGGTTTGTCAGCAGCCAGAGAAAACCAAACAGAAGCAAGCTTATGAAAGAACATTCTTTCCTATGCTCCTGTGGGTTCCAACATTGCACCTCAATCCATGCTGATGCCAGAATGATGCCAGAAATTTGAACATATCACTCTTTTGCTCAAATTTTCTCAAGAAAACCAAGAAAAATTATTTGGCATGGTATCCAAGGTCTATGATGGTCCTATGGTCCATGGTGGCCCTATTGTTCTCTATTCACCTCTACCCTTCACATGTGCTACTCCCTAAAAGGTTTTGTTCATGCAGCAAACTCCTTCTCTGGCCTCAGAAATTCTTGCTCCTTCTTCAAATGCCAGTAGGGCACTATCTTGCCAATAAAGTCTCCTCTGAGCTCCCCAGGCAGTCTTAGGATACATTTTCCTGCACACCAATTGACATTGGTACCCAGGTCCCACAAGACAAAATGCGAGATAACTGTGAGGTAACTGTTCATTTTCATGTCTAGTGCCTCTGGTGAGCCGAGCTCCTTCAGGAGACCACTATGTTGTATTTGCCTTTGTATCGCTAGCACCTAGCTGGAGTCTACTATCTAGTAGGTGTTGAATAAATGCTTGTTCAGTAAACACCAAGAGCTGAATATTTATGCTCTGATTTATCACAGCCTCTGTAGTAATATTCTCTAGCTAGTATTCTAATAGTTCACACTTCTCTAATGAATGCTCACTTGTATATATAGTGAACTCTTGATTATGCACGAGAGGATTATCCACATTGTAGTTTAGTGTAGCAAATCTTACTTTCAACTTCTTGTTGACATCACCAGCTGTTTATGTGTGTCCTTCACTGACATTGTCACCAATTCCATCTAATTTTACTCCTGCATGCAGCCAAGAAAATGGCAGGAGCTGCAAAAAAGGTATTTTTTAAAGAAACAAACACTTAGTTGCCTCTCCTGATCCAAACTTCTAGGCTTAAAGATATAAGAGATCCCAATATCAGGAAAAGGAGACTATTCATGGAAGGCAAAAAAAGAGACAGGAACCCCAGAGATAGAGTGAAATGGGAAAATTGGGGAAATATTTCTGGGGAAAAGTATTTATCAAAAACTATAAATCTTTGAATAGCTTTTAGAATATGTTCAACAAATAACCAACATTTTAATATACTGCACTATGTCTAGGATATTGCTGTTTTATTCTACCTTCTAACTTTTTCAATTTCTTTGGATTTCCCAACTTGATAACTGCCCTAAATGGTAGGATGTTTAAGAAGAAAACAAGAACAAGTACATACTTCTGAAATAATCATATATCAAAAACTCTTTTCAATTTCACACTACTAGTAAAGATAAAAATAAATACTTTCATCTGAGGCACAATTTCGTTTTGTTTTGTTTTATGTTTCCCTGAATATGTTACATGAAACTATTTTTTTTTAATGTCATTTACATTAAACTCTTGAGCTGCTGACTGTGCTTTAGATTCTTCTGAAGGGCCCCAGCAGTGATTCCTCTTTTAAATTTAAAAGCCTAATGAACCCAGATTTTAAAAAGTAGCTAATATTGGGTTGAGGGCCAAACAATATAATGACGCAGAGCTACTTGCATTATTCCTGGAGCTATTTGATTTTGACAAGCCCACATTTGGTAATTAACATGAGAATGCCCCCTTGGGCCGTTCTCCTGTTAGCTAAAATATCTTATAAATTACTGTAATAAAAGGGGGGAAAAAGGAACACGCTGCCTGTCAATGTTTCAACTTATCTAGCAAGAGGAGGAGACAAAGCCCTGATCTGGAAACATACAGATGCCAAATGAGAACATAAATTCTACAGTCTGCCCGATGTGAGAGAGTCTCCTGTCCAACAGCAGGATGTGTACATAGCATTGACTGAGTTCCCTAGCAAAAGGTGTGTTGGCCCTTTGCATATGTAATATCTGTATGTTTCACAATGATCATTTGGCCAGGAATATCACATCACCTACTAAAAGCCAGGTCA
Source organism: Arctocebus calabarensis (assembly GCA_963573935.1). Lineage (NCBI taxonomy): Eukaryota > Metazoa > Chordata > Mammalia > Primates > Lorisidae > Arctocebus > Arctocebus calabarensis. Next base: position 8,688 of record CAUYON010199909.1, read on the forward strand.
GTGGACATGGCATCTATAACTGAGAAAGCAGCTTCATCCAGTTTAAGGTCTCTTGACAGAGTTTAAGAAATAATTCTCCCTACCAGTGTTGTCAAATACAGACTAATGTATTATCCTAATCTAGATGATTGTATGAACACGGCCATAATGTAGCTTCTCTGTGCATTTGTGCTCAGGAGTCAGATGTCTCCCTTCACTACCTCCGTTTGCTCCCATCTGGCTACAAGCTCGTAATCTGCTAAAGGAATTGGAAGTGGACAAAATGAGCAGGTTTTATAGTTTATTTTCTTGAGGCTAGGATCTAGCAGTGACACAATTTTGATTCTGGCAAGGAGAAAGAACAATCTGTGACTATTTTCCTTACAATTGACTTCTAAAATTCTTAAAGACGATCCTTCCCCATCTCCCAGTTTCACTCACATGCACACTCATCAGCTTATTACACACATATAAGCCACTTAAAGATAGTTTTGACACAACAAGTAATAAATTCTTCATAGGTAATGATGACTATTGTGTGTCTAAACATATTCCTATTGTTATCAAGGGCGTATGCAACAAATACATATAAAAATCAACTTTATTTTCTCACACTATAGTTTTACCTACTGTTACCAAATCAACTTTATTTTAATCTGGGACATTAACCACATTATTTTGAGTCGACAGCAGCTGCTGACTGAACAATAGTTTTCAGTGGGTCTTTTACTTAGAGTCTTTTAAAAATATATATTTTAGTTAAAGGCCTGAGGGAATCAATGGGTATAATGTGTAGACTTATTGATAAAAATTCTGAGCCTGCAATAGAATATAGCTCAAAAATAGCTGTGTTTAATCCATAGCAGACATCATTTGCTATTACGGCTGAATTTTAACAGGAACAGATCCAAAATCATGTCAGTGTTCCCATTTTTGTGCCACAGAGTAATGACATTTAATCAGGAATATTACTACACTCCTTTGGTGACAGCTGAGACACAAAACCAGCCAACTGATGCAATTCCTGTCTTACTGCTATTGGCCTATACACACCAACGGCAAACAGGAAGCTGCCTTACCTCTTGTATGTCAACAGAGGAAATCTTAAAGAACAAAGCTTGCAGATAGATTACAACTGGAGTCCATCAGGCTTCCTAGAGACTTCTGGAACCATCCCACAGTCTCCACACATCCCCGGGCCAAAGGAAGCTTAAGGAAGAAACTGTTCTAGATCTTTTAATGCAATGGTGCTGCAGTCCCCACGTGTGAAGCAACATGATGTTTGCAGAATACAACCGACATAGCTCCTGCTCGGTTAGATCGATAGCCTATAATTACCTGGGAATTACTTAGACACAAATCAATGGTGTGTTCTGTCCCATTCATAATGAGCAGGGTGACTTTTGCCTGGGCTATGGACATCATGATAAAGACAATAACCCTACCCGCTTACTCTGCCTTCCACTGCTGGACCAACCTGCATCTGATCTAGCCCAGAAAGACTGGGGATGGGGGAGAGGACTTCAAATGGTCAGAAAGTGGGGGCTGTGTGTTCCAACTCTGAACATAGCCTTTCTGGCAGCAGTTGCGGGTTTTCACTCAACCCTAGTCTCATCTCAGATTGACATCTCTGAGATAAAGGGCTCCACATTCCATTAGATCTGATCAGCATGGCCAGCCTCCTCCCATGGCCACGCCCCAAGGGATGGAGCCACATTTTGATGACATCCATCAAGCTCATGATTCCAGCTCAACAGTTTGTAGCAATTTCTCCATCTTACAGCTATCACAGATAGAGGGGTGGGAGGAGAGGACACAAGTGAGTGGGGGGGGGCTGCTTAGTGCTATTTGATCAAACACGGAACGCACAGCCCCATAACTAAGCTGCCACAAACACACCACTCTATCCTGTAATACTTCTTACAAGGAAAAGAACAGAGCTGGAGTCCTGCTGGATTTCCCTTAGCAACCTGACAGGAGCCCACAAGGTCAGCTAGCAGGAAGCGTAGAAAATTATACAGTGGGGAATTATCAGCTAAATTATTTCACTATACTCAGGATTTTTACTGTTCTTCCCAAGACAGTGGCCTCTTGCTACCCAGATTAGAAACATGAATAAAAGGACAAGAATGACAAAAGGAGAGGAAAAAGAAAGGGAAACATTTAAAATGGAGTATTTATCTTATTTCATCATATACATAGCATACGCGCGTGTGTGTCGCTTTAATGCAACTCCTTGAGGCCGCTGCCCGGGGATCCAACCTGCTTGTTTTCTTTCTCTGGCCATATCGTTTCTCATCCTTTTTGTTAGAGGTGAAAGGATGATGGGGGTGGGGCTGGAGGCGGCCTCAGGATCAGGTTTGCTGCACGAGCTACAGCAGCAGGAGCAAGCATGATTTATCAATTAACAGGTAATGAAAAAAATTCTCTGCAATTAAAGATATGATTTTGCTCAAACAGGAAGCAGCACCATACAACTGTGTACCCCTCTGAGGAATACTCAGCTCATACTAAAGTGCAGCACAGCTAATTTTAACAGAGTGTGTGTTGGCCCCTTGGGGGGCTCCATGTTGATGAAGGAGTATACAGTAGGGAACCCCCAGAGGACCTTGCTGATTGGAGAGCCCCAGGAAAGGTGTAGGGAAATTACATTTCCTGTTTCTTAGGAGAGTTATTAAAGGGGAAGGCAGCTTTGATCACTGAAAGACCAGTTGCTGTATTATTTTTGATTTATATACCAAAACAATCCCCTTTATTCCTCAGTTGCCTTTTAACATATATGTCGGCTTAGTCAATATTATATTTCGGTGTAACATATAAACAGCTGTAAGATCTTGTTAAAAATGTGAGGGCTTTTTGAAAGATTATACAAGATAAAATATATTACTGCTACTCAACCAAAAATCAGAGAAAATAAGCAGACAGAAGTTACTCCCTTTTTGTCTTTCACATAAATTGACAAAATATTTTGCTAAAAGAAATGCACCCCAATTTTCCCAATGGTATTAAAAAGAAGTTGTAGGGTTCCCAATATTTTCTTTTTCTGGATGTACAGACTGTTCCTTTAGAAAGACAATTTTTTCATTTCTGTGCAGTACACGCAGAAAGGGCAGAGTGATTTGTAAAAATCATGTTTATGCCAACTTGGCTGGAATACTCCATATTTCACTATTTTACACCAATAATTTCAAAAACTTTGGCGATGGAGGAATATTCAGATAGTTCCACCTTTTCATGTTTCAGATAAGAAAAAGAATCAGAAAGGTTAAGTGTTAATAACACAATAGCAATGATCTCTGACTCTGGTTAGGTGACTATTGTTAGGGCTGCTCTGAGCTCTTTGCACATTTTCTCTTATTTAATTCTTACAACAGTCCTACGAGGTGTTAGCATTATTATCAATTATCACTGTTACTATTTTCATAGAAGGAGAAGGCTACAGGCAGGAAGTGGGAACTCCGAATTCCTGACTCTAGGACCTGTGTCTTAACCATCAGGCTATGTTCCCTTTCCGGTCACATACTGCTTACAGATACATGGGCACTAAACCCTGGATCCCTTATTTTGGGGTCTAACAATATAAAAGAAAATTATTTTGTGTCTATTAGCCTATGCTGAAATACTCTTTGCACCAATAAATAACCTGCAAAGGTGAATTTTAAGCATAAAGTCCCTATACCAATGCTAGCTGTTAAACTAAATGGGACACCACAGATATGTGCCAGTGAGTGTGCCGAAGGGAATGCAAATGACCTTGGCCTTCCTTGGTGAGGAAGCCTGGCTCCTGCTCTGTGACCTCCAACTTCTTCTGTCTCCTTCTAAGCCCCAGGTTAAATCTCTCCACACCACAGTCCAGTCTAAAAGTAATTACAGTTGTAAAAACCAGTGTTCCATTCCTGGTGCTTTTTAAATGTAATCGAAAGACTCTGCCTTCCTAAAACAGCCCAAATCTCGAACTCCTCTCACTAACATCTTCACTGAAAACCCAGCTTGCCAAAGCAGTGTTAAAGAACAACTACAGTGTACAGCGTGAGCGCAAAGAGCTTTCCTCTTAAAACACAGCCCTACCAAACGTCTTTACAGTCTAGCGGCTATAAATGATGCAGAAGGCTCCTTCAAACCCGGCCCCACAGTATTACCTCGGGCAAAGGTTTCCTCTTCTGTTAGAACTGGGACAGTTGGAAATAGGCTGCCCCTATAAGCTCTGCTCCTGTTTCTTCGGAGGATTCCTCTGACAGTTCCTAACTGCATTATCAGGATTTGTCTCACTGGTAATGGCCAATTCATTTGTATTACCCCATTTAGACCCTACAGTAAGCGCACAATCACAGGTGTGAAGGCTGGTCCCAAGGAGGCCAGGGGCCCTGCTTGCTTCAACTGGCTCAGAGGAAAATACCAGTGGGACATGGAGTCTGTCGTTCTCATCCATCGTGTCCTGACTCCACACCCCCTTCCAGATAGGCAGACAGACGGTGCGTGTGTGTGCACACACACCTCATCAATCCCAGCAGTGAGCCTCAACCTCATTGGGGAAGAACTGGGACAGATATCAAGTCCAACGCCTTCATTTAACAGCTGAGGAACCAAGTCCCGGAGAGGCTAAGAGACTCCCATGTGTTACTCATTAAGAGGCAAAGCTAAGCCTTTATCCTAAGGACATCTGACCCCGAGCCCACTATTCTTTACTCAGTACCGTGTTACTTAAAAGCATAAAAAAATCTTTCCCCATTCACGGGGGAGTTCAGAATTCTCCTTTCTATAAGCCCTTGCTTAATGGCTCCATTTCATACGTGATAAATTTCTCAGGCCCTTGTTAAGGACTGCCACGCCAACCTCCTCACCACTGGTGAGGATGTTAGGAGCATCCCCACTATAGGGCCAGACAGAAAACAGTGCCAGGGACACTCTGGGAGGCTGAGGTATCACCCAGCTCATTCTTCCCAAGCACTTCAGCGGTGCACACGCTGGTCCAGTTCTTGGGTGGACACTTCCCAGGGATTCATCTCCTATACTTTGAAAGCAACTGAACATACTAAAGGCATGTATGTATTCTCTTAGCATCTAAAAACACAAGGTGTCAAATACCTCAACATATTTCAAAGAGTTGGTGATGAAAAATAAATATTGGAGAGTTATTTAGAGGCTCAAAGTTGGGAAAAAAGAATAACCCCGAGTCATATTCTAATTTTTATGGGTACAATTTGTACCTATCTTTCAGTAGATGAGAGAGGTGGCACACGAGAAACGGATCATTAAACAGTAGTGTGAAACCAGGGAAATTAACCAGCTGCTGTGAAAGCCACCTCTCTTATTCTCTGAGAAAGAGAGAGTAGAGGGTGGGGGAGGGCAGGAGAGAGCACAGTGAAGGCAGGAGGAAAGGCCCCGATTTTACTGATAAAGCATTAGTTTCAAAAATCTGCAGGCCATCTTAAAGCTAATGAACGGAAAATGTCTGATCAAAAAATAATAGCTGGACATGACAGATATTTCATACTTTTGAAACTGTAATAATTTTGTCCTGGAAGACCATTTCATTCCATGCCCTGATTTAACATAAAAAGAAACTGAGGAACTAAGGTTGAGAGAAAGGTATGGGCTTGACCTTATTTTCATAGTGCAAGTTGAGGGCCAGAGCCTGGCCTGGTGACTCCCCTCCTGTGCTTTGTCCACTAACCCACACTGCCTGGTCATCTAGCAGGCCAGGTGAGCTCTGTTAAGTCAAGCAAGTAAGGACATGGTACAAGATGATGGGTTTGGGTCCTTTAGATATTGTTCTGTGCAGACAGGAGGCAATCTCTCTGTTGGGAAGAATCTATATGACTGATGAGACTGCTGAGTAAACATTCCATGTCCCTCCACCCAGCCAAAAATATGAAAAGTCAGTCTTTAAGAGCACAGGAATGTAGAAAAGTCCTTGCAGAAAGTCAGTGCAGGGCAGTTGTTAGGAGAAAACAGTCCAAAACCTTTGGGAAAGGAATAGAAAACGTGGAAGGGGACCTGCCCTCTGCTGAGTGTCTTTGCTGTAGGTGTTATACCCCTTTCTCAGGTGAGACTATCAAGGCCTATTACTACACACAGAGGGCCAATATTCTAGCCCAGGCCCACTCCAAAGTCCAAGTTTTCCTTTGGAACCTGCCCTTTTCTTTCTAACTATAAGTGCTCTATGTTAAATAGGCAACTAGGTCTTGGGTACAGTAGACTGTTCATGTCTCCCCTCAAATTCACATGTTGAAATCCTAACCCCGAAGATGACAGTATTAGGTCTTCAGGAGATAGATTAAGTCTCGAGGGAGAAAGCTTCACAAATGGGAATAGTGTCCTTAAAAAAGGAACCCCAGATAACTCTCCACCTCGTAAGAGTAGAACAAGGAGGTGGTGTCTGTGCACCAGGAGGTGGGCGCTCACCAGACACAGAATCTATAGGTGACTTGATCTTGAACTTCCCAGTCTCTAGAAATTTGAGAAATAGACTTCTGCTGTTTATAAGCCACCGAGTCAATAGTAATTTGTTACCCCAAGCAGCTCACATGCACCGAGACATTGGGAGAGAGAGAAACTGTGGCATCAGTTTGTATTTTGCAACTTATTTGCTTCATCAGATCACAAACTCGAAATTTCTATCAACTGCTGAATGAAATGAAACGGCAGTCTCTTCTCAGCTTCCCTTTCTCACCCCACTTGGATACTTGGAAGGACAAAAAGGATAGCAGCCAACATGAAGGAAAGGAACAAGGCTCGGCTGAGATAGCTGTGCCAAAGAAAGAGATAAAGCAGGAACAAAGTAACAAATTATATTGTCAGAGAAAATGTGAACTTTTTGATTGGGGATGACATTTATTTTAAGTGTGCAATGACGGCAGGAAATCTGTCAGGGTAAGACATGGCAGAGGTTTCAGCATTTGTTAAGAGTGTCGTGGGAATTTAGCTAAAACTGTTAAAACTGACACCATTGGCTTTTGTTAACACATTAAGCATGGGAAAAGTGCCAGTCAGCATATTCTCTATAGCATCAGTTCAGTTAAATCATCTGGAAGATGCATAAAACTGGGTGGGATAATAATGGCTACATTTTTCAACACATGGGGAGGTGGAGGAGGAGAAGGCCAGTGCCATTTTGATAAGAATGACAAATGGTTCTTTTAAGATATAGCTCCCAAGAAGGGAAAATGGGAGGGGAGGGCATTTTTATTGGCCCTGCTATATTCCTAAAGATTTTTTTAGTGTAGGAAACAAAGTACAAATACTTCTGCCATGATGCCAAGATTTGTAGAAGAAAATTACCTCTGATGCACATACATAGGTTTGGCTGAAGTAAAATCGAAGACCTGTCTCAAACATTTTGCTTTAAAACCACTCAATAATTACATTAGAGTGAAGCCAAGTGACAAAAAGCAGAAATTCAGATGTTTACCCAATGAGATGAACTAAATCAAATGCAAAGGCATTCTGGCTGCAAGAAGAAACCTTCAAATGGACCCATTAAGCGGAACCTTGCCTTGCCTGATCCTCTCAAGTAGCTGACCAAAAAAAAAAAATAGAATGCTTGATGGTCACATGTGCCTCCAGCCATTAAATGGGTACCAATTGTTGGTGACAAAAAAAATGTTATATGGAAAAGGCAGCCTTAGCTTCTTTGGACAAATGTTTTGATTCTCACCTACTTCTGTCTAGTCAATTAAACATTTTGTGTTTGTTTCATATAACAAGTTCAGGAAAAGAGTCTGCTATTTATGTTTGATAGAGCACCAAAGATACTGTAGTGTTGCCAAACTGTGCCGCAAAATGCAATACCTTTTAATAAAACACCGTCACGGGCTTTGCAAACCTTAGGAAATGAAATATTCCATGGGAGTTGGGGGTGTTCCCTGGGGGCCAGTTTTCCCTTAGGGCATAAAAGATGGAAATTCTGCTCTTACCAGGGGTCTTTTACTGGTTCCCAGTCCAGAAAGCCCTCAGTTTAGCAAACCGCTATTAAGCAAATGACTTAGTGCCCTTCGGCAGGAGGAACCCTGTGTGTACCTCGACACTCTTCCAAGGTCCACGGGGGTTGAAAGGCAACTGGTCATCTGACTTGGGATTCTCTAGGTAGCTTTCAGAGAGTGTTTACTGTCCACAGGTTAGGGTGCATTTCATTTAGTCTCTTTTGGCTTCCTGGTTATCTTGTAAATGATTAATCCGCGCTCAGATTTTTCAGCAGTACTCTAATGAGCATAAATAAAATGATCCCCAGTTTCCCAATTATAGCGCCATGACCCCTCTCAAACGACATCGCCATATGACAGTAGGTGACTGGTGTAGCTTTCCAACATTCCATGTGCTAGGAAGTTTTTGCTCATTTGCGCCTGTCTGGTTTAGCTGATAAAACACAGACACAGAATTAAAGGCAAAAACATAAAAAGTTGCTGCCAAGAACTGTCTTTCTGCTACGCAAACATCATCTTGTGTAGCTTCGAACACTAAATGTTTTTCTTAAAAGGCTGCTTCTACCATCCTCCCCCGCCCCCACTACCCCCAAAAGGGAACATATGGCAGAATGAGCTTGGACCAAAAGGATCTTGGTTTTTGGCTCAGGAGTAGAGTAGTCACAGAAGCACAGCACCTCATCAAATAAACCAGACTGACACCGTTTGGACTTTCCCAACCTAATTTCCTAGATCTTTCAAGTCCTTTCATCCCTCTCTGGCTTTTACCAAGCCCAGGCAGCTTACCAGGCATAGCACCTGGGCTATTTAGATGCATCACTCCTGATTTCTAAAAGGAATTTTAAAAAGAAGATCAAGCAGTTGCCATAAGCATTGTCTAGATTAAAAAAAAATACATAAAATACTTCTCAATCCCCAAATAAAACCTGATCGAAATAAAGTCATTGGAATGAGCTTCATTACTTCAGCCTTCAATGGAATAACAAATCAACACATGACCTAATTCTTAATCTGTTTCCTTGCTGCCTACCTTGAGAGTTCCCTAGACTTCTTTACTGAAGACAAGGAGAATAGTACTTTCATGGAAAAGTGTGCCTCCAAAGTCTTAGGCTGGGTAGGCAACCTAAGACTAAGATAGAACCTTGAGACAGCAAGCTATAGAAAAAAATAGAGCCAATTAACTGCAAAACTATTTTAACCAATACATGGGTACTTTGATTTTTTCCCCCTATTTTTCATAAACCCTTTTATATTACTTTTTCTAAGTTATTTTATAATATTTAAGAAAGGTAGCAAAAACATTCATTGGCACAACTTTGAGCAGTTTTTATTAGTTTTAGAAATAAAATTCAGGAAATAGTTACTAAAGAGATTCCTATTTCACATGTGTCTTTTATTCCTTCTTTCTTTTTTTTGAAAGAGTCTCACTCTATCAGCCTGGAAAGAGTGCCCATGGTATCATAGCTTATAGTAACCTCAAACTCTAGGGCTCAAGAGATCCTCCTACCTCAGCCTCCCAAGTAGCTGTGACAATAGGTGCCCACCACAATGCCTGGCTAGTTTTGTTTTTCTGTATTTAGTAAGGACAGGGTCTTGCTCTTTCTCAGGCTGGTCTCAAACTCCTGAGCTCAAGCAGTCTGCCTTGCTCAGCCTCTTTCGGTTTGGTTTTTTAAAAGCAATTCCAATTAAACTATTTGAATAGATTATGGTAATTCAGTTCTAAAGGTATTAATCCACCTATAAACAAAATCACACCTGCTAGAGATATTCACATTGTTATCCATTTACACACAAATATACTTGGTATAGACCTTCCTCCACAGGCAAACATAACTAGGCAACTTAACAGCCATCAGATGCTTCACAAAACTGTGAAATAACACATTTAGTGTTGACTCTGTATCCTATTTTCTGTGCTTACATACAGTCTTCTTTTTTTCCAACACAGAATTAAAGAGTGAATTTTCTCCAAAGCTAATTTCCTAGCAAGTATCATGTCCACATGCTTTGTGGTAGTACAGAAATTTCCCTAATAGCTGTGAACTTCTAAAGAGAAATGTATTCTCATGTCAAGTTGATAAGAGATGAGATCATAACTTCTGAGCTGCAAGAGTCCTGTTGTTCAGGTAGATGTTTGCCTTCAAGAACAAAGAGATGAAAAATTAAGGATATAAGAAGTGTGACTATTGGGTGATAAGACAGATTTTCTTGTGTGTCTTGTAAACTCGCTCTGAGGACAATTAAAAGCCGTTCTGAGCCAGGATGGTGTTGTTTAGAATAAGTGGCTAGCCTTCAGTGGTGATGACCCTGAGAAGTAACCTTCAGAATGACATCTGAGCACCATCATTTCAAAATTGAAAGTGATATGAAATACCGAGTACTTACATTTTTCTTCATAAAGATTCTTCAGCTAACTTTGTGTCAAATACACTAAATAACAACCAAAGTTAAAATTTCTATTATTTCATGCATTTCCATTATTTAAAAATGACAAAAAGAAAAAGAAAAAATAGAAATATTTTATCCCCATTGAGAAGAGCCTTTAGACACTGAAAGTAGCTATAACTGTCTGAATAAATTCAACCATCAAATTTCACATGATGAAGGAATAGAAATGTTCTATGAGGCGATTGTTCAATTTGTCCTCTTGCTAAGTGATGCAATCAGTTATTCCAATAAACTGGTAAATATTTTCACTAGTACATGAAACAACCTTTTGGATGGTTTATAATTACAAGAATGATGCTAACTGAACCCCTTGCTTTGTTTCAATATCCCTTGTTAGTGCCATAGACCTCTCTGCCTCTCTTGTTTTTCTCAAAAGCAATTTAGAAAATGCTTGTATTTTAGACAAAAGGAGAACATTTGGTGAAAGAAAATTCATCATTAGGTATCTAGAGGTTTGTTAATAGAAAAGGCAACTCCCACAGTGTATCCTAGTGCTGAAGCCAGACACACACGCTCAGGACCAGCAAGCTGCCTTCACAGTGGGCCAAAAGTCATTATCATAATTTTATATTACATAGACTACATTGAAAATTTAATATATCCCAGCAAAAAGAGACAAAAGACATTTTGCATAATGCTTCTGTGAGCGCACTCTCTCTTGCTACTCTTTTAGCCACCCCATGCAGATAATCACACCAGGAAAAAGAAGTTCATTACCTAAGCCAAATCAAAATTAGGCTTTTCTTTTTGATAGGGAACTTCATTAGTAAGCCCTGTCTTATACAGCTGGGAGATTTGATGAATCTATCTTAGAGTAATAATTCACCACAATCAGCTACAATTTTACTTTAAGTTTTATATCTTTATTAAGAAAAGTAGAAATACATATAAACTGGATACACATACGTGTGGATTTTTAAAGATGTTAAATCAAGGTGCCATCTAAAAATCACTTTTGGACATTTAAAACATTCCAGAGTTTTAAAACAGATCCATGTAAGAAATGCAACCCTTTGCCCTCCAGTTATCTATGATTAAGGCTTTTAAGGAAAGAAAAAAAAAAAGAAAGAAAGAAAAAAGAAAAGAAAGGAAAAATCAATGAAGCCAATGCTGAAATACTTGAAGTTGAGGAAAGTGGATATTTATTGAAACTATTAAAATGAAAACGTCTTCAAATTTTAAAGATAGCTTTTGATTAACAAGAAAACACAGGAGGAAAGAGTCATTTTAGAATTCTTGAGATAAAGGCTAGAGATCTTTTGTCCCTACATGCTGTCCAAGAGAATATCCACTGCAGTGCTAAGCTGTATGTTTTATATCATACAAAACTCAGTCATCCCACGGACAGGGAACAAAGAGCTCCGTTCTCCCCTTTGTGTGACCCACATATGTAAGTAAGTTCACCAGCATGCGAGAGCTCTGTGGCTACAGATGATTGTCTGTGGAACTCCTCCAAGATCGCACCCTTCCATGCTGAAAAAGCTATCTCTGTAGCTCCTGTGGTAGACACAGTTTTCTACGCTGTGCTTGAAGCTAACCTTGACTTTTGTAACCACACTGAAGCTTCAGTACCACGCAGGGCATCTCTGGCCATTGTCCATTCTGTATTCTCTTAACCATACAAAGCCAGCTAGCCTTCAAGCGAGATCAGTCTCACTTTGCCATTTCTCCCTCTCCTAATTGACGTCTGTGAATTTCCTCAAATACTTACATCAATATTATTGAAGGGATGAGAACCCTGAATTCTTGAAAGTTAAGACTTTTTAAAACAGATAACTTAATTTCCGAGGCCTCTTTGATTATTATCGATCTATATTTTTTGTTAACTCTCAAAAGTGGCAAAGCCTAGGGCACAACAACAAAAGCCACAAACGAAACAAGACAAAAACAAATGACAAACCTCTTCCACCTGATGACATTGGATGTCACTTCACCCATATAGAAATGACAGGAGCACTCAAGAGACAAATAGCCCACATGACAATCCTGACTTCTAATATTATGATTGGACAAAAGATTTTAAGAAGTACCTGGTTGAAGAGTTAACCAGAGTAAAAGACTTTCTCACATTTACAACTATTTAAAATGTCCTCACAGAGCCTTCAGAAACATGAACAGTATTGTGAATTCCAACTTCAAATAAAATGATTTGATTTTTACCTTCCCTGTAGGTTTGATTTCCACTTTGGCAAATTAATAATATCATCTATTTATTCACTTCTAATGGTTAATCTTCTAGAAAACACTATAGCTCCTGGTAGGTAGAAAGTAGAAATGAAACTGCTTCCGATGTTTTAGGATATGACAACACAGAAAACCTTTAGAAAGAGAGATGATTACAAGAGTTATTTGCAAAGTCTTACTTGTGCTTCAGGCATGCTGTTTCATGTTTTTCCCTAAATTATTTTTTTCAAATTCTTAAAATGTAAGTAAGCTGCTACTATTATTAGTAGTAGCTGCTACTATTAATTAGATGCTACTATTATTCCCACTTTATGCATTAGGAAACTGAGTCTTTGCAAGGTTGTATAACTTGCCCCAGGTCACAGTTGGCAAGCACAGAAGTTTGGCTAGGGACTCATGCATCTGACTTTGGTCCCTATTATTCTAAGCACTGTTTCCTTTAACCCCCACACACAAATGATGAATGATAAGCAATTCCAGCAAATCAAAAAAGTTGCTTTATTTCTCACAATTTTCCTATAAGTAATTTATTTAAATGACCTTCCAGGTGTTCTTTGGGGCTGGGCGATATAAAAAACAGAAATAAAGAAAACAAGCAAAGAACCCTATATCTAACTGGAAAGGAAACAGTAAAAGAAATGAAGGGAAACATGGGCATGTTTTATGCCATGACTTTGACTGGGCTGAAAAAAAGACTAGTAATTACTCTCTGGTTTTCAAGGAATAAAACAATCCTATTAGGAAACTAAGTTTCACTTTATAACTCTTGCTATTTGGCCAGATTATCCATAACTACCTCTATGAAAATCATTCCAAGTCATTCTTCAGTTACCTTTTCCCTAACCAAAATGACCTGGGTAGATGGAGCCCACTTCAAATCCTCTTTTTCCTTGATGACTTAATGGCAGTGATTTTCAACTGGTGTGCAGGGAGAAGATCTTAGGTGCACTATGAAAAGTTCTAAAGATCATTAATTAAAATTATTTTTTAAAGAAGTTCAAGGCACAGTAAGTATATTCCTTTATTTATTTATTTATTTTGTGATCAACATAATTTAAGTGCGCCATGGAAGTTTAACTACAGGTTCAAGTGCACCGTGAGATCATAAAGTTTGAAAAACACTGCCAATGGCATAAGAACGTATTGTTCTTTACTCTTTCTGGAGTTCGTCCTTTTTATATGACCTTTACCCTTGTCACATTACATTGCAATTATCTCTTCGTATCTATATCTTGTCCCTTACTTACAACTGGATTCTATGATCCTTGACGGCAGGGGTCATATCTTCTGGGTTTGTAAGTGGAACCAAACAAAACATAACTGCATGCTCAAAAACGTATGACAAAGATAGCAAGAGTAACATTTTGCAGGCATCATGTATAGCAGTGGTAACCAAGCTTTTCGGTACCAAGGAGGACTGGTTTCAAGAAGATAATTTTTCTGGGATCCCAGGGTGTGGGGGCGTGAGTCTGACAGGAGGTGGCGCTCAGGGGGTGATGCAAGTGATGGGGAGCAGCTGTAAATGTAGACTGAACTTCACCCGCTCACGCTCCGTTCACCTCCTGCTGCGCAGCCCAGTTCCTCACACGCCCTGGACTGTCCAGAAGTTGGGGACCACAGACACATAGCTACAGCTTTTTCTGCTCTTTTCTGCTCTTTTTCTTCTTCTGAATCTTCAGAAGTTGCAGGGCAAGGCAAAAATTGAGATTTACAGAAGCATCACTATGTACCAGTGCACATGAACAACAAAACTGCAAATACTATGCAGCCTTAAAGAAAGATGGAGACTTTACCTCTTTTGTGTTTACATGGATGGAGCTGGAACATATTCTTCTTAGCAAAGTATCTCAAGAATGGAAGAAAAAGTATCCAATGAAGGTACTGCTATCTTGAGCCCTCTTAGGCTCTAAGCAGGTTCTCACCAGTAAGAGAAGGACCTGCCGCTGGTTCCTGGAGCTCTATACCTCCAGATAAACCAAGGGTAAGGCACGTTCATCTTTGTGCTGTTTCCTAATACCTCGGGGTTGCCACACTTCATGAAAAAAAAAAAAGTTGCATGCTTTTTTCCTCATCTGCACCCACTCACAAACACCTTAACAGAAATTCACATGTCTTTTAAATTAACAGCATTAAGCCCCAAGGAAAACACCCAAGTAGCTTGTAAGAATGGAATCCTAGGTCTAGGAATGGTCTTGTAAGGATCCTGGATGGGGAGCCTGTTGCTAATTCACCTACAACCTGGGTCCATTTACTCCCCACCCCTTCTTTGAGACAAAGTTTCTTTTTATGTTAAGTGAAAGCATAGACTAGCTGATTACAGTATCTTTCATATCAAACTGTCTGTGATTATGAGTTCCTAATGCTTGACGAAGCTTGAAATAGCTAATCATAATTTAATTTAAATATATAAATGCAAAAATATTCAATTTCAGTAAACTGTGAATAAATCCTGGCCTCTCTTACCATTTTTCCTTTAGACCTCCTGAGCACAAAGCTTACTCCATGATTTAATACAACAAACTAAAATATCTCCAAAATGACAATCAAGCTGCACAAATCTAGATCACATTATGTATGCTAAATGTATTAGTTGGATTTGCTTTTTAAGCAAATAAGCAGGAGTCCATTCCATTGTGCACATTAGCATATAATATATAGGAAGTAAGCAATCCCACAGCCTGGATCAAACATAATTACGTTTATTTCTCATATAATAGGCTCATCTTCATATCACTTAATTGTATGTTACATGGTAACAGTAACAGAATATGAATTATCTTACGCCTGCTGAAATACATAAACAGATATGTAACTTGATCTGATGACATGTTTTGAATATTAACTTGCCTGTGCTTTGATTCTGTGATTGAAAAATTTCTTCAGTAAAGCAGTACAGTTTTTGGAGCAAAGCAGAGAGATCTACTCCTGCCAGTTCAAACCATTCAGGAGCTTCAACAATGATGTGTCTTCCTTGGGAGAGACAGCACCCCTGAAAACCCCACCTGGACAGCTGTGCTCATGGTTTCTATACTTCTCTAATCACCATATTCTGCTTGCCCTTCTATAAGTCATGTCTGATTCCTGAGAAATCAACCTGAGATAAAGGTTTCATTGTAGGAGATTTATTAGGAGTGCACTTGAGAACAAGTAATAGGACAATTGGAAGCAGACAGAGATAAAAATTAACTCAAATTGTATCAGTATCTATAAATATAAGAGCTGAAACTTTAAAACACTTAGAAAAAATATAGTAGTAAATCTTTATGAGCTTGAATTAGGCAATCATTTCTTAGCTCTGATACCAAAAGCACAAGCAACAACAAACAAAAAGTTAGACTTGACTTCAACAATATTATAAATGTTGGTAAATTAAAGCTCTGTAATTCAAGCACCTAAAAGACTGTAACAAACTGGTCCACATAGGGAGGTGGTCAACTAAAGGAGCTTCTGTTGAGTACAAGTAGTGGAAGTCTGGTCTATATTAAAGAGGTGGTCAGTGTAGGAAGGTGGTCAACTATGGAGGTTCTACTGAAAGAACATCATGAAGCAAGTGAAAAATCAACATATAGAATGGGAGAAAATACTTGTAAATCATATAATTGATAAAGGATTTGTATGCAGAATATGTAAGCACATAAAGTACTCTCACAACTCAATAATAGAAAGACCCCTATGAAAAACCAGGCAACATATTGGAATAGATATTACTCCATAGAAGATATACAAAAGTCCAATGAGTACACGAAAATATGGGTAACAGCACCAGATATTAGGTAAATGCAAATAAATCTCACCCATAGTGGGATGCCACTTCACACCCACTAGGATAGTAGGGATCAAAAAACAAATAATAGAAAGTATTGGGGAGGACGCAGAAAAATCAGAACCCTACATACATACTGCTGTTGAGAATGAAAAATGGTGCGATTCCTTTGGAAAAAGGCTTGGCAGTCTGCGAAATAGTGAACATGAAGTTACCATAGAACCCACCAATTCTACCTCTGAGTATATGGAGAAGAGAATTAAAAACCAATGTCTACACAAAAACTTCTATATAATGTTCAAAGTAGCCTTGTTTAATAACACCCAAAAAGAGAAATGAAAAGATAAGCAGGCTCTGGCATATGCATACAATGGAATATTATTTGACAATAAAACAAATGGAATTGTTAATCCTGGTACAATGTTGATAAATTTTGAAAACAAACTTAG
This sequence comes from Arctocebus calabarensis, assembly GCA_963573935.1. Taxonomy (NCBI): domain Eukaryota; kingdom Metazoa; phylum Chordata; class Mammalia; order Primates; family Lorisidae; genus Arctocebus; species Arctocebus calabarensis. The sequence goes on from CAUYON010199909.1 coordinate 25,433, forward strand.
TTAAAGAAGCCAAACACAAAAAGAAACCTACATGACACATAATTACATATATGGAAAATATCCAAAACAGGCAAATGCAAAGAAACAAAAAATAGATTAGCAGCTGCTACTGGCTGGGAGTGGGATGACTGGGATCAACTCCCAACAGGCATGAGTTTTCTTGGTGGGGAGAGTGATGAAGATGTTCTGGAATGACCCAGTGGTGACAGTTGTGCAACTTTGTATATACAGTAAAGAACATCAAAATTTATACTTTAAAGAAATGTAAGTTATGATATGGGAATTACAGGTATATAGTAGTGCTAAATGCACTACTGTTCAATGAGAAGTTCAGACAAAAAGCCTGGGGCTGCTCTGAGAATAGGAGTGCTCTGAGAAGATGTCAGAGGGCCGGGCTCCTGTGACCACAGCTGCAGAATCCACCTGTCCTCCGCAGAGGCAATTGTGGGGAGAGAGTCAGTGGCCAGCTGTCAGCAGCCAACCCTCCCAGTAGATGGGGGAATCAGTGGCTTAGTCCTAACGGGCAGCACACTGACCACATAACATCAGCCTCCCTCTCTGCCCACTCAGCTTTGTAAGCCGACCACCAGGCCTCATATCTCAGTGTCTTGTTCAATGTGTTAAATGAGTGAATGATACTTATTTGGTGTGTCCCACTTCAGAATCCGACATCCTGGTTCGAAGTTTATCCCTGCTTTTCCCTGAGAGTTTCTCTAAATTAAGAACACCTGTCAGCCAGGTGAGCTCATGCCTGTAAATCTAGCACACTGGGAGGCCGAGGTGGGAGGATCCCATGAGCTCAGTAGCTGGAGACTAGCCTGAGCGAGTGGGACTCCCTCTCTACTAAAAATAAGAAAAAATTACCTGAGTGTTGTGGTGGGCACCTGTAGTCCCAGCTCTTGGGAGTGTGAACCAAGAGGACTCTTTGAACCCAAGATTGGGGGGTTTCTGTGAGCAAAGCTGATGCCAGGGCACTCTAGACTGTAGCCTGGCAGCACAGTGAGACTCTGTCTCAAAAAAAAAGGAACATCTCCATTCCTTGCGAAGCAGCCAGTCTCTAAGGATGCTCGTCTTTTCATTTCAGTGCTTTTACCCACTCCTACCTATCCTGCAGGTACTAGAGAAAGCCATTTATATTTGCCCTCTGTCCACAGCTGGGATTACCCAAAGGAAGGCTTTGTCATTCTCGGCCCACAGAGGAGAAAAATAAACTGGAGTGGCAGTTTATTATGTAAATACAAGTGTTAGAAGAGTGAGCATGCAGGCAAATACCCAGAGGATCTGTACGGCAGAGGGAGAAAAAATAAAAGAGGAATTAGTAACGATGAGATCATCACCATCCACCAGGTACACAAGGCCTTCGTAGTGTCCAACCAGCCCGTTAGTGTCACTATATATTGATAGTTGAGTGTATTGCGATTAAATGGTTCATTGTACCTCAGCCACTACAATGAAGCCTGAGGGCTGAAAGCAAGGGAAGGATTCTTCAGTAGCCACTGGGGCTATTCTGGGGTTTGCAGGGATACAGGTTCCCAGAAAGGACTGTGACCCAGTTTCAGTTGTCTGGTGATGCTGTGGCCCAGAATTCTAATCAAGCCACCCAGATGCCATGTCATGTATAGCTAGAACAGTCTTGCACATGCCCAAAGAGGCATGTTGGATCAAACTTTGGCAAAACGCTTGCCTACTCACCCTGCCCATGCCGAATTCTGCCTGAGACCTCTGGCCATCTGACCAGAGTGTGCCTCCCACTGCTAGGGCTAAATAGCCCAGGGTCCACCTCAAACTGAGTTAGGTCAATCTCTAGAAATTTCCCCTGCAGTAGTCCTACAAACCAATTGATTATGTAGGGCAAGTTCTGACTCTGCAGAGAAACTGTGGGCAGAGGCCAAGCTGGACATAAGTCAGAGTGTCCTTGTACCAGGATGCATTTACACCTTTGCGGTAGCTCTAGGCTGTGGTCACCCTGGCTCCTGCCCCCACGCTGATGTGCTGCTGCCCAGGAGGCTCCTGACCCTGGGGCTGATTTGTCCACCTATCCGTGCAAGCTTGGCCTGTTCCTGAGCCCAGGCAGTCCCCACCTCAGATGTGCTTCAGTGCTCGCCTGGCTCTTCTTCCAAGAGCTTTCCTGTGTCCTGGGTCTGTTTGGACTCAATTCTGGACTGGGGTCCCTCATTATTCCCCAGGGTGGGTGTTCCCACTGGACCCCCCATTTGGGCACATCTTGGCGACTTTCCATTATAAGTGCAGACTGCACCAGTCTCTGGGAAACAGAGCCGTTCCTCACTGTTCTGTTGCTTTTCAGGGAAAGCAAAACCCTCTCTGCTTCGGCCCTGCATGTCTCCATTTACTCACATGCCTGCTGGGAAGCCAAAGACCAAACTGGCCACAGCCATGGTTCTGGAGTTCAGGTTCGTCTTTCACATGCCCACTCGGCTGGGGGTTGGGGGAGGGAACACTCAACCTTTTAATTTCATTTCAGAAGAGCAACTGATTAGATCAAAAGAGAAGCAGAAAAATCTGCTATACCTTTTCAGTACCCATCTTTTTATGTATTTTTCTCAGACGTTAGCCTCACAACAATGATGCGTGTAAGTTGGGGAATAGTTCCAGCCTTGAATCCTATAAAGGTACTCAGTGAAGTTAAGTGACTCGCCCAGCTCCCTGCAGACACGAAGTGAAGTACAGCTGTTCTAACAGGGAATTTCAGACTCTCCGATTTGCTTTCTGTGTACTCTGCATGGCTGACTTTCTAAACAAGCCTGCTTTTTATGCTTACAAGCAGAACTTTTTATGCTTACTAAGTTTAGAGATTTTTAGGATTTTGCCTCAAAACTGATTCAGCAAGTCTTGGACTGGGTCCAGAAATCTATGATTTTTTTTTTTTAGGTTATACATGGGCAACACTTCACTCAACCTGATGGTGCCACTGTCCTTTGCCTTGGTGACAGGGCTTCCTAATTTGGGAATCGGCTCTAAATTTTGAGAGCAAAAACAGGAAGATTTGGGAAACAGTGTCAATGAGTTTGGGTACCTAAGAATTCAGCAGCAAAAAGAACTCCGCAGAGAACGAGAAAATGAGTGAGGAGAGAATGAGGTCTTACTCTTACAGAAGGGAAGTAGGGTTGGAAAAGGCAAGGGGACGGGTGATGCCACAGTACAAAGGGAGGGCACGGCTGCCCGACAGGGCGACCTGTCTGTGCTGCTCACAGGTTTTGCTCCCTGCACAGTGCCTTTGTCCCCTTTGCTCAAGTAAGTTCTGGGGCCCTCTCACTAGGACAGTGTTTGAACTAAAATGGGGTCATGGAATAGATATAAAAAGAAATGGAAATAAATGCTTTGCTTGAATAAGCCAGTACAATTGGAGCAATTTTTAGGATTTTTTTCCAGTCTTTGAAAATATTTTTTAAAATGCTTTGAGTCTTCTTAACATGCACCTAAAAACTATTTTTGATCTTGTAGCTGCAAAGAACCAGAACAAAACAATAACACAAAGCTGAATGGAAGCAAGAGAAGGGCATGTTTCTTTCATCATCTTATCTATCCTCTAATGAGAAACCACAGAAAAAGATTAAAATACAGGTCCCCTTTTATTTGGAGGAAGGCAATGTATGCTGAGGCTTGATGTCCTGAACCTCTTGACTAACTGAATTAAAATCTGGAACCATTCAATGCTCAGAAAAGTCTCTTACAGTGAATAGACAGCAGCCAGTAGATAGCAAAGGATGTTTATGTGACACAATATCTTTCATTCTGGATGTTACTAATATAATTGAAAGGTTTTAAAGAGCTTTGATTTAAATGAAAAAGCAATTTCAATTGATTAAGGAAAAATTTGAGGGCTGCACTTAAACTCAACATGAGCTTACCTGAGTGTCTTGCTAGAGAAGTTTTGAGGATAATATTTTCCAGGCTCAGACTATGTTGGAAGCAGATAACATGAGTATAAGAGACACCTAAGTTATAAAACATACAGAGGTCATTTCCATTCTAAATGGAGGGCTTGGAAGCCCCACTGCAAATATAAAGAGAAAGAAAGGGAAAAGAGAGGTGAAAAAGCTAAACTTTATTAAGAATCTAATATAGGCCAGACACTGTCATGTATCTTCTTTCTTTCTTTCTTTCTTTTTTTTGAGATAGAGTATCATTCCATTGCCCTTGATAGAGTGCCACCGTGGTGTCACAGCTCACAGCAACCTCCAACTCTTGGGCTCAAGTGATCCCCCTCCCCCAGCCTCCCAAGTAGGTGGGACTACAGTTTCCAGCCACAATGCCCTGATAGTTTTTCTATTTTTAATAGAGACCAGGTCTTACTCTTCTTCAGGCTGGTAACAAACTCCTGAGCTCAAGCAACCCACTACCTGTCTTAGCCTCCCAGAGTGCTAGGATTGTAGTAGAGCACCACCATGCCCGGCTGGTCATGTATTTGTTCCATCTAATCCTCTTAGCAGTGATGAGATACAGAGAGAGATTCATGGATGGGGCACTCAAGACTTAAAGATTGTATCTTATCACAGTCGAAAATAGTAACTGATGAGTCCAAGTTCTAAGTCATTTTTTCTGATGTTTAATGGCATCAACTCTTCTAAGAGAAACCATTCCATGCTTCTCTGCTATTCAACACTTGCTTGATTTTAGGGTTAGCTTTTTCACTCACCTCGTTACCCTCCAAAGCCATTCTCTAACTAGAGCAGTGGTTCTCAACCTTCCTAATGCCACAATGTGTTTTCATTGTTACAAAGGGGTCGTGACCCACAGGTGGAGAACCTCTGAACTAGAGGGTGCCCTGTGTGTATTCCTAGTGGTGTCCCCGCTTTGTTCCCTGAGTTTCTCTGTCTTTCCAGATTCAGTCTTACCCCTCTTTAGAATGTCCTCCCAGGGCACTCCTGCCTATAGCAAGTCTCCCAGCTCTGCATCCATGGACCATTCCTTTTCACTAATTCCTTAATTTGCCAAGTCCAGTATAGAACAAAACCTTGGCTATTCTCATTCAATGCCAATATTTTCAAAAATCTATTTTCAAAATCTTGACATTGTACTGAAGACTAAGCATGCAAAGCTTACAACGAGGTCTTACAAAACTTTCTCCTTCCTATTAAATCCATCCTAGGATGCAGAGTGTTATGTGTTATTAGCACAAAGAACATTATTTACTTCAGGGTTTATAAAATGCTTCCACCACTGGTGTATCGCCTACTTTAATATATCACGTCATTAAATACTCATAAAAACCTTAGATAAATGATGGCAGTTCACTGTAATCATTATTTTTTTTTTTTTGAGACAGAGCCTCAAGCTATTATCCTGGATAGAGTGCTGTGGCATCACAGCTCACAGCAACCTCCCAAATCCTGGGAGCGATTCTCCTGCCTCCACCTCCCAACCAAGTACCTGGGACTACAGGCAGCCACCACAACACCCGGCTATTTTTTTTTTTGGTTGCAGCCGTCATTGTTTGGTGGGCCCTGGCTGGATTCGAACCCGCCAGCTCAGGTGTATGTGGCTGGCATCTTAGATGCTTAAGCCACAGATGCCGAGCCTGTAATTATTATATTATGCTGTAATAGGTATTATTCCTTCTCGTGTCATTTATGGAAACAAAGAATCAGAAAGGATATAATCATGGTAGACAGTGCTACTGTTATACTGTTGGGAATCGTGTCTGGTTTTGTCTTCTTTTATGGTCAGTGCTCAAAATATGTTTGATGAATGAATAAATGAATAAGCTAAAATTCAAATCAGCTCTTCTAACCCCACACTCACTACCACATTGTTCAGGATGATTATTTGACAGTGTATGTCTATTTATGTTTTCCTTATAAAGTTTTATCGTGGCATGGTTTACATAGCTATGGCCTTGCAACATCTCCCAATAAATTCCAATGAATATCAAATTTCATTAGCTGAGTCAGAGAGATAAAATAATAACTTGCTTAGATTTAGGAGGACTAAATTTTCCATTTGGCTTCACACAAGGCAACGTTGAAAAACTTGGCACTCAGAACAACTCAAGTGACAAAATATTTCTTAATGATATTTTTAAACTTTCATAAAAGCACTATCATGATTACTTAGGATTAAAAAAAATCATTGAAACTTAGTCACTGCTTTCAAAGTAAATGGGATGTGGTTAGAGTAGGTCAATAAACATTTTCTGTCCAGAGAAGAAATTGAATTTCAAATAAATATGTGTGGACAATCAAATGTGTTTAGCATTTAGAGCACTAAGCAGGTCTGACCTTCTATCTGTGAGTCAGGGGAAGGGAGAATGATGAGATGTAGGTTGAAGGAGAGTGGAAGACGTTGTAGAGTCCCTGCCTCTTTAGAATCAGAAATTCAAAGGCAGATGGATCCATCCATCCCAGGGATTTATATATCACAATAGTGGGAGGATTTTAGTGAGAAGTTTTATGCAGATTAAAAAAAATGAAAGACTCCCTATATGCAGCATATACATATAACCATACTTAAAATTTAAAGGCCTCACATTCTCGTCGCAATGTCCAGGCCTCGCTTGAGAAGGTACAGGTGAGGAGCTGTTGCCCAGGTGCCTAAAAAGAAGAAAACTTGGGCGATCCTATGTCACCTGGCTTCCCTTCCATAGGCCTCCTGGAAGAGAGGTTGGGTCCCTCCTGGGAAGTGAGCTGCTCTCTTCCATGCCCTTTTACTCATCATGTTTGGTTCTTCCTCTTTGCTTATTAACCCAGCTCTGTCCTCCTACCCTGAGCAGGTGGAGTCTGCAAGTGGATCAGCCACATTTTCTTCCAGGAGAGATCCTATGGGTGCTGCTGTACAGAGGGAAACTTCCATGGAGAGTTTCTAAATGCTGTTCTATGCAGAAGATTCTGTGCATGTTTTAAGCCCCTAGTGGACTAAACCTTTCATGGTTGGTGCCTTGAACTCCTGGTGTGATATCCTGACACATCTCTTTACCAAGAGTGGCTCTTTCTATCTTTACTCCATAGTGTGGGGTCTTTACGGAGAAAAGTTAAGAGGCCTATTTTACCAGAGTTAAACTTGAGACAATTTCAGCAAAATAGGGCATGAGTAGAAGGCGGAAAAATAACAAAAAAAGAAAAGAGGGGGAAAAAAAGACAAAGTCTATATAAAAAGATAAAAAGAACCACTAAGACAACAGTACAAGAAAATAGGGCAGAGAACTCTGAGAAAGGTGAAATTTTTATGGAATAACCATCTGTATCTTTCAGGCTTAATATGTAGAAAAAGTTGACCTTATCGCAGATTTAGTCCTAGAAAAAACTCATAAGCTTCTTGCGTCCTAGTCTCAGCTTGGGCACCATTTGACTTTCAGCAAATTATTTAATATTGTTGGGTTTTAGTTTTCTTAGCTATTAAATGATAATTTTGCTATTGAAATCTGATAGCTTGGGACATATCCAGGGAGTTAGAAAGGAAGCAAATAGTTCCAAAGACCTCCGTGGTGCAGGAGAGGCTGTCACTTGGGAATTTAGTTGAATTACTAATTAAAAGAGAAGAGAAAAAGGCACAGCAAAAGAGCTGAGCTGTTGAGACAGGACACTAGGTCGCTGCCCCAGCCCATGAAACTGCCAGGACAAGGACCGCTGTACAAACTCGCTCGAGGTATGGCTCCCCATAGGTGCTGGGGAGCCCATTGTCTCAATCAGGTAAGGCTCCTCTTCAGGAGGATCCAGTTGTCTCAGGCAGGTCAAAGGTGTCAGAGCACCTCAAAAGTGCAGCAGTCTTAGTAGGAGCCTAGTAGGAGCCAGAGTCTAGCAGGGGCCTCCACTAACTTCTCCCATGGCTATTTATAGAAGTGATCAATGGCTATTTACACCACAGGTGTGGAGACTGCAAAGCAAGAAAATACCTGTTCTCGTGTTTTTTAAGGAGAGATCAATCCCTTCCCCATTCTCTTATTATGAAGGAGCTTCTCTTCAGATGTCTCCTACCCTGAGCAATCTTTCCATCAGTCAGGGAAAGGGAAGAACAAAACCAAAATTAATGCAATTATTTCTGCTCCATAGAAAGTACATTTTCATTCAGGAAAACGTTTTGTTACGTTCCAAAAGAGGATCCTCACTTATAAAAACATGCAGATTGTCTGCCATAGGAAATGGGATGTCTCAGGGTTAGTTTGGGAGATTAATAAAGAAAGCAACAAAAATACATATGTATCTACATGGTGCAGTGAGAAGAACTGAGATTTCCTGGACAAAGAGAATGAAAGTCTTAAACTCAAGACAGGGTCGAAGATGGTTCTTGCAACTTAAAGGCAGAGAATTCTGGAAGACTTTCTGATCTTTGTGCTTTGTATGGAACCAGATTCTGCACTTTGTATGGAACCAGAAAAAACTCTGTATAGCTAAGGCAGCTCTTAGTAATAAAAACAAAGCCGGGTGTATCACCATAACAGATTTTAAGCTGTATTACAAGGCCATAGTGGTCAAGACAGCATGGTACTGGCACAAAAATAGAGACATTGATACTTGGAATCGTTTAGAAAACTTGGAAATGAAGCCAACAACTTAGAGCTATCTAATCTTCGATAAACCAAACAAGAACATTCGCAGAGGGAAAGACTCCCTGTTCAATAAATGGTGCTGGGGGCTCGGCGCCTGTAGCTCAACGGGCTAAGGTGCCAGCCACATACCCCTGAGCTGGTGGGTTTGAATCCAGCCCGGGCCCGCCGAACAACAATGACGGCTGCAACCA